>JARWLC010000013.1:106183779-106351279 GCA_033318265.1 Phyllotis vaccarum
GTTTTGTTGTTTTTCAAGACAGGGTTTCTCTGTGTAACAGTCCCATCCTGCAACTCACTCTCTAGACTAGGCTGGCCTTGAACTCTCAAAGATCCAACAGCCTCTGCCTCCTGCATACTTAGATTAAAGGTATGTATCACCAAGCCTGCCTATTTGTTGTTTGTTTTTAGGGGGATTTCTGTTATTAGCCCTGACTTTCCTGGAATTCATTCTCCAAGAAAGTTCATATCTCTCAGTTTCTGAAGGACAGCTTTCATTTTTCTTTTTGGTGATTTATTTACTTTTACATTAATTTCTTTTATGTGTATGAGTGTTTTGCCTACATGTGTGCATGTGTACTATGTCCATGCCAGGTATGTACGGAGGCCAGTTGAGTCCAAAAGATCCCCCCTGGAACTGAAGCTACATTTTGTTCTGAACTGCAGAGTGCTCTGGAAGAGCAGTTAGTGCTTTTAACTGCTCAAACATCCCTTTAGCTCTATTAAGTATAGCTTTAGCAGGAAAATGTACTACTTTGTTGCTTTTTGTCGTTCATCTTGCTTTTTTGTATCTCTTACATTCAGCCTTTGGAGTGCTCTATCCTACTTTCTAGGCCTACAAGCATTCTGTTGAGAAATTCATATATTGTACCATGGTGAATCCTTTCTACATGATAAGTTTCCCTTTCCTTTGCTGCTTTCTATATTCTCTTTGGCACTGTGATTTTAGAAATTGCATTAAGATAATATTATGAGGCCAGATGTGGTGGCTCATGCCTTTAATCCCAGCATAAGAGGCAGAGGTAGGCTTATCTCTCAGTTCAAGGCCATCCTGGTCTACATACAAGGACATCCAGGGTTGTTACACAAAGAAAGCCTGTCTCAAGAAAACAAAACAAAAATGAAAAATGTAAAAAGATAATGCTATGTTTAATTTATTTTAAGATTTTGTGCTTTATTACTCTGAACACTCACAGGTTTAAGAAGATTTTGTCATTAACTTAATACATTTTTTCTTGTTGGGTTTTTGTTCTCCCCCCTTCCTGTTTTGAGAAAGTTTCATTATATAGACCTGGCTGGTCTGGAATTCACTAAGTAGAGTAAGCTGGTATCAAACTAACAGAAATCTACCTGCCTCTGTCCCTTCCCCCAACAGACACCTCAAAAGCTGAGATTAATGGTATATGTCACACACCTGGGCAATAAATAATGTTGGGGGCTTTTGTTATATTTTTGGTTTTGTTTGTTATAATGCATATGCTTATCCAATGGATGGTATCCTATAATCACACTGTCTAACTTTTATAATAATATGTTACATATTATAAAATTATATTGTTTGAATTAATATCAAATTATTATATATCATAATAGCATTGTTAACATAATTACCTTATTTTGTTTTCTGTTTATGTAATTTCAAATGGCCCTGGGTTCAAATTTGTTGATTCTTTCTTTCACTTGATTGAGTCATTTATTGACATACTCCTTAGTCATATTCAGTAACTGCTCTTTGGGTGGGATTTGTTAGCATAGAGCAAGATTTGTTGGAATAGGCTATACCGTAGGTCCACACAGATGACACTGAAATTAAGTCTACAAAGGATGACCTAGTGTTAGTGTCTACTTGGGTGAACCTATAACCTTGGTACAGAGGGATAAGATGAAAATCTAGCCTTACATGTCTATCCTGAAGACTGCAGCTTAGGTGTCACAGTTTCTTTCTATTGCTGTGATAAATGACCAAAATTAATTTTGAGGAGAAAAGGGTTTATTTGCTTACATGTCCCAATTATAGTCCATCATTGAGGGAAGTCAAATCTGAACAAGCAGGGCAGAGACAGGAGTCATGGAGGAATTCTGCTTACTACTTTGCACCCCATGCTTTGCTCAGACTGCTTTCTTATACAGCAATAAAATGCTCCACAGACACACCTACAGGGCAATTTGGTGGAAACATCCTCAGTTCTCTTCCCATATGTAACTAGTGTATGTCAAGTTGACAAAAACAAATCAATACATATGAATACAGGCCTAGTACTTTGTTTTTCTGGTAACCAGCCTATAGCCAGTGACCATTGGTCTAAAATAATTTGATAAACCTGAGTCACCATGTTATAAAACCCAGCTTGTCAGGGGAACTATGTAGAAGTGGTGTGCTAGGGAAGGACTGTGTAGTGATGCTGGATGTTTAATATCCTCTGTGAAGAAGCTGTGTCTTTATGCTGTGTACCCATTAGGTTTGGTGATCAAGTCACAAAAACCCATAGAAAACTCTCCTTCTTCCTTTCTTCAACACATCTTTTCTTACTTCTCTTTTCATCCTAAGTACATTTTCTCCCTTGGATTGCCTAATTGTTGTTAGTCTATTGGTATAAGTTTGAGTGTTAGACCAAAACACTCAATTCTTATACTAGTTCAAATGGATGTATCTGTGAATGCTAAGAAATTATATTTCACCATCTTGCTTATGTTTATTTTATCTGAAGGGAATTTCAGTTTAATGTGATTGTAGAATGTGTATATAAAGACTTGCCAAACCTAATAAGATGCTGAGTTTTTATTTGCCTATGTTTGCCTGAGGATGAATCTATAATGTGCAGAATGTACAGTCCAGGAATATCTGTATATGTTTATATTCCCTTGTTTCTCATCCTGAAATATTCCCCAGAGCTCCTTGCCATAAGAATCAGTCTAAGTAACTTCTCCTGAGGTTCATCTCTGCAAGTTTTCTCTGTTTTCTTTCTATCTGCAACTAAAATACAACCTACTTTCCTATAATTCTATTCAAAATGTGTTCTAGGTTCAGTCATATGCACAAGAAAATTATTCTTGTACATATTTTAAATGTCTTCCATACTTGATTCATTTTGAACACTCAACCAGCTTTCATTTGATAATTGACTTTATTTTCCAACCTTTTAACTTCTTTTTGCTTTCATTTTCAAACTTAATGAGATAAATAGCAAATTTAGTAGGCCATTTCAAATGATTTATTCATAAGGATTCAAAATCTGAGCAAACTGTTTTATACAATGCATCCAAAATGTTCAAAACAAAATTTCTACCTATACCTAAATAAAAATAGAAATAAAACTTCTTTTTGAATGTAAGCACAAGTATTTTTAGAAATATACAGGAACATATTTTAAAATGTAATGTTTTAGTGTCCACATATAAAGATATGATTCAGAATAGCCGGAAGGCATGTTATATTTAAGCTGAAATATATATCCCTCCCACATGAGGCATTTGAATCAGCATTATTATTATTCAATAGCATTGCCTGTTAATTTTATCACCAATAATTATCAAATTGGAAAAATTTACTCCAGCTTCACTGATGCCCAGTCCAATCTATCTCCTCTTTCATTTGCTGCAAGACCTTTTTAACTGATGTTTTTGCCCTCCTTCTTGAGTACTGTGCTCTTAGGGCACACAAATACCCACTCCTCATCCCTCCATGCATAAGATGCCTATATACAGTTCTCAAAAGCATGTACATCTACTAATACATTTTGTTACTTTGCAAAGAATTTTGTAGAAAGGATCAAATTAAGGATCTTGAAAGGAGGATATTATTTTTGGCCTATTCAGTATGTTCCAAAGAAACCTCAGGGTACATATTAGGGGAATTATGGAGGATGTTATGATTGTTGAGATTAGAGAGGTGAGAGGATGCTATGCTGCTGTACTGCTGACTCTGACAACAAAGAAAGAAGCTATCAGTCAAGGAATGGAGATGTTGTCTAGAAAAGATGAAATATAACACAAGTGGTTCAGAAACGAAGAACAACAATTAATAAATGGGACCTTCTGAAACTGAGAAGCAAAGGACACCATCAATAAGACAAAATGACAGCCTACAGAATGGAAAAAGACCTTCACCAACCCTACATTTGACAGAAGACTGATCTCTAAAATATATAGAGAACTCAAAAAACTAGAGACCCAAAACCCAAATACTCCAATTAGAAAATGAGATTCAGAGCGAAAAAGGAATTCACAACAGAATTACAAATGGCTGAAAGACACTTAAAGAATTGTTTGACCACTTTAGCCATCAGAGAAATGAAAATCAAAACAGCTTTGTTACAACATGGTTTCTCGCCCCAGGCAGCCAGAGGTCCAGACCCACAGACCTGAGGTCCCAGACTGCTTAGTTGTCTGCTGCTGATTAGACCCCCAGAAATGACTTGAACACTTATATTAGCTTCATGCTGTTTGGCCTATGGCTTAGGCACATTGCTAACTAGTTCTCTATCTTAACTCAACCCATTTCCATTAATTTGTCTGCCACATGGCCTGTGGCTCTCCTGTGTTCTTTACATGTTTCTTCTTTGGTGACTGGGTCCATATGACTTGACTCCACCCTTCTTTTCCTACATATTCTGATTCCCCACCTACTTCTTCTATGGTGCCTGTCATGAGCCAAAACAGCTCCTTTATTTAAAGATTGGTATTCACAGCATACAGAAAGACATTTTCACATCATAATCAACTTACACCTTCAGAATGGCTAAGATCAAATACACAGATGACAGCCTATGTTGGAGAGGATGCAGGAACACTTCTTCATAGTTGATGGGAGTGTAAACTTGTACAGCCACTCTGGAATGCAGTATGGCTATTCCTCAGAAAACTGGGAATCAATCTCCCCAAGGATCCAGCAATACCACTATTGGGCATATACCCAAAGGATGCACATTCATACCCTAACAGCCTTATCTCAACTACGTTTATAGCAGCATTATTCATAATAACAAACGCCTGGAAACAATCTAGATGCCCCTCAAATAAAGAACGGATTAACAAATTGTGGTACATCTACACTGTTGGAGGGATTGACTAAACAGGACTTCCCTTACAATCAAATGAATGACCACACTAAGTGTCATTATAGGACCTTCATCCAGCAATGAATAGGGGCAGAAGTAAAGATCCATAGCTGAGCACCAGATCGAGCTCCTGCTCGAGCTGAAGAGAGAGAAAGAGGGAGGAGAGTGTATATAAACAAAGGATCTTGAGGAAGAGACCCACAAATATGGCTGGCTCGAACTATTGGGAACTCACTGAATCAGAAATAGCCACTGGAGAACCTTCAGGAAAAGGAACTAAACCCTCCAAAGGTAGATGACTTGAATGGTGTGGGTAGTACGCAGAACATTGTGTAGTAGGATCAGACCATGTTCCTGGTGCATGAGCTGGCATCTTGGAGCCCATTCCCTAAAGAGGAACCCCTAACCCAGCCTTGACACTGGGACAAGGACTCAGATCTATGTCAAATGGATACGCCAGACTGATCTAACCCACCTTGGGATTCCTTTCCCTCCTTGGGGAATGGAAGGAGTAATCGGGTTGGGGAAGGCTGAAGGAGAACTGGGAGGAATTGGGAGGAGGGAAGGGAACATGGAAAAAAAGAGCTTTTTAAATAAAAAAATGAAAAAAGAAACAGAAAAGATGATTAAATGGATTATCTACTTGATTTTATCCTCTTATAATTGATTTTGAAATTCTCAACTTCTAGAACTTTAAGTTAATGGAATGATGTATGTCATCAAATTATATTTGAAATTTGTTATAGAATAAGAAAATAATATAAGCATCTGCAATATATTCTACATAAAAGAGTATTTTGTAAAATTAAAATTCTCCAGGCACTTGGAAAAAATCAAAAGTACTTAACATATCTGCTAAGAGTATGTGCTATGGACTGATTGGCATTCTTTTCAAAATTAATATACTCAATTCCAAATCCTTAGTAACTGAGAATGTGACCTTATTTGGAGATAGGGCCTTTGCAGAAATAATCAAGTAAGGTAATTAGGATGGTTTCGGGTGCAATATGATTGATGTCCTCATTAAAAAAAGAGAAACATGGAGTCAGTGACACACATATAGTGAGAAGACAGTGTGAAGAACCATAGAGTATATGACTCCCTACCAGGCAAGAAGAGAGGCTCTGAGCAGATCATTTTTAGACCCTGTAACTCATTAGTTAATTGTCAACTCAACATAGAGTCATCTATAAAGGGGAACCTCAACTGAGAACTCACTTTTACCAGATTGACCTAGAGGCAATTTTGTGGAGCATTACTTGACTGATGATTGATGTGGGAGGGACCAAGCTCACTGTAGATGGTGCCATCCTGAACCATGAGTAGTGTAAGAAAACAGGTTGAGCAAGCCATAGAGAGAGCAAATCCAAAAGCATCATGCCCCAAAGTCTCTGCTTCAGTTCTTGCCTCTGTGTTCCTGCCTTGAGTTTCTGTCCTTATTTACTTCAGTCATCCACTATGATTAGGACATGTAAGGCAAATAAACCTAGTCTTACTTGTTGGTTTTGATCATAGCATTTATCACAAAGAATAGAAAGCAAAGTAGGATACAGCCCTATGAAGGAACCAATTGTGCTAACATCTTGATTTGGAAATACTTGCCTCTAAAATCATGAGACAACACTTATTATCTGGAAAACTGGGAAACAATAACTCCTCCTTCAGGTCTCAATTTAAGTATTACTTGCCTAGAGGTATTTTATAGTTACCAATCTAACAGTACCACCAGTCTCCACTATTCATTCATCATAATAGGATCTTTCCTGAATTTTATCATATAAATACATTTTATTACAAGTTTATTTTTAAGATTATTTTATCATTGGCTCTCAGTGACCATGTGTATAGTGTTAACTATGCCATATACTATATCTAACATATTGTTTATCATTGGATAGATATTATTTACTAACTGAATGGACAAATAACTTCCTGTTGTGCATGATCTCTCATGAAATCATCTTTAAGCTCTTTATTTTGTTTCTGTCTCATAATCTATTAGTAGCTTCCTGTGGTGGCTGATTTTTGTTGTCAATTTGATTACATCTGGAATTACCTAAAAACCCATAGGTGTCCTGACAGAATGATGTAATAGCCTCTTGAAGACACAATTACCGTGACAGGTAGCAGTGGCCTAAAGAGCTAGGGTAGGATTCTTCAGAAGGTGCTTTGAATAAGCATCCAATATACAGTGTATTTTTTTCTTATAGCTGATATTCAGGGGTCTACAAAACAAGGGGTGCAAAAGAAATTTCTCCTCTCACAATCTCCCCTAGCGATTTCCAAGGGAAATTTTGGTTTCCTCTTATTGTGTCATGAGTTGTGTTGGCCTAGAAATTTTAGTTTGAGATAGAGGAGTATTTCTGCCTGGAGATATAAGAAGCATTCCACTGAACTGGAAGCTTAGATCTCCCCTTGGTCATTTTAGATTTCTGATGCCCTTAAGCCAACAGATTGAGAGAGGAATAACAGTGTCAGGAAGGGAGATTCATCTAAATTACCATGGGGAAATTGGATTGCCTCTCCACAGGGGAGGTAGGAAAGATAATGTCTGAGTGTGGGAGATTCTTTAGGGTGTCTCCTTGTGCTACCATGTCCTGAGATTAAAGTCAATAGGAATGCAAAAAAATCTAATCCAGGAAGGAAGACAAAAGGCACAGACCCTTCAGGGATGACGGGATGGGTCATTCTTCTGGAAAAAAGAACCAAGAACTGCTGAGGTACTTGCTGAGGATAGAACAAATACAGAATGGATAGTAGAGGAGATAGCTATAAATATCAGCTAAGGCCATGTGATCAGTTGCAGAAACAAGGATTATAAATGACAGAAGTGTTTCTGCCATATTTTGTTTAGAATAAATTGTGTGTATATATATAATATATATATTAAGCACATGTTTATGTTTTCATTCCTCTTTGTCTTTATCACACAATGTTACATTAATTGAGATAATATCGGGGTTGTCATATTTAAATTTGAGATACTAAAAGAATGTCCCTCAAGGGGCATTGACACATATTCTAAAATATACAATGCACTCATAATTCTACATGGGATAGTTATATTGTACTAGGTGTGATTATGATATCATTATTGTTTTAGTATGGAAATTAAGCATGACATAGCGAGATATCATTGTGTATCAAGTTAGCAAGTGATGGCTTTTCTTTGTAGTCATCTTGACTATATCTGGCATTAATTAAAACCCTAGCAGCTGGATGTGCTGATAGTCCCAACTGTTCTGGAACTAACTCTGTAGACCAGGCTGGTCTCAAACTCACAGTGATCCACTTGCCTCTGCTTCCCAAGTTATGAGATTAAAGACATGTCATGTATCACCACTGCCTGCTTCTTAGTTGGATTAAGGTCAAAAGACCCACCCTAATTCTGGGCCATATATTCTTGTGGCTCACATAAAAGGACATTGAAAAAGGAAGCTTTTACTTTTTACCTGCTTGCCATCACTCTCACTGGCAAATTCATCTATCTTGTTCCTGAGGCATTCCTTTGCTGGTGCTAGAACCTATTTCTACAGGATTCCAACATAGACTGAAAATGAGCTGCTTTGTAGGTCCTCCCTGAGACTCAAGTGCCAGATTGAGGCTGGATATCCAGTCTCATGAATACAACTACTGGATCCTGTGCTTTCAGTCAGGAGATGGTCATTGTTGGACTACTCGGAACATAGCCTGTAAGTATAAACCACTTGCATACATCCCCCTCCAATAAATGTGTGTGTGTGTGTGTGTGTGTGTGTGTGTGTGTGTGTGTGTGTGTGTGTGTAGTGGTTTGTGTGTTCATTATATCAGTTCTGGTCTTTTAAAGAACTCCGAATAGGCCACTCTTTATAGTATTGTTGGAAAATGTTTCAGAAACAAACATGCATTTATGTTGACCCTTACTTTGCATAATAAGGAACCTGAATTCCAGCTGACCAACATAGCTTCTCAGATCCAGTCTTTCCTCAAACATAGGAAATCATCTTTCCTGTGAAAAACCTGGGGAGGCAAGATGTCTGATATGGGCAAATAAGAAAAATACAGCATGAAAGACATGTATTCCTCCATTAGAAAAGAAAGGGAATTCAAAAAGATATTAATGCTTAGGAAAATAAATATAGTTCTTTCAAAGTCTGAGGATTTCATGGGTCTATATTTTCTTCCTCAAGAAAAATAATACCCACCAATACTGCTCTTTGTTCTGACTACCATTTCCTCTTGTTCATGCAGAACACCAAAGTTCTAAGTTCAGCTGAAAGTTGTAAAACAAGGCACATGCATAATATAGGTATACACACACATGCAATGCGATTTTTTGGTTTATAATATTGGCTTTTTTCTTTCGTGGTAATTACTATTATCAGTTTTATAAACTAAAATTTTAAGTTGGTAAGTAAGATTTACTTCAATGTATAAAAGAGCCAGTAACCCTGGCATCACCTCCCAAGGACTTCTTTTTAAAATTGCTCTTGTGTGATGGCTTATGAGTCAGAATGTTTGTTCTATAAATTCATTATAGATTCTCTTATCATGCTCCATCATCATTGCAGCTTGGCATGTTTTCAAACTTTCTTAATAGTACTAACAATTTATTATTTTTCTTTCTGGCTGCATTAACAGCCTACCCTTTAGAATGTTATTTTGCATTATAAAAATTTTGAACATATCTCCAATTAAAGTTGTCTACTATAATATTAATTCTGAACTAGATATCATGATTCAGAATGCCAGTTGAATCAGGAATAAAACAGTTTGAAAGATCTACTTTTAACTGTTTGGAAAGTTTGATGGTATCAACTCATTGCCATTGATCCAACTGTTCTTTAATTTTTTTCATGCTTGAATTGCTAGTTTCAGTTATTATTCCAATCAAGCCATCTGGTCTTTTTGGTCATTGAGAAGACCAGATCAAATCAACTACTCAATTGCTCAGGAATAGACCTGTAAAGTAGTCTATATAATCAATCCTATCAAAGAAGCCTCTATCCTGCAGAAGAAACCTGCAAAAACATAGCACTTCAAGAGAATACAGATTGCTTTTATTCTCCTTTGAGAGGGTGCAGAACTCTACTTTACTGCTCTCATGATAAAGCTATTTTTAATGAATGTTAACAGTCCAGTACTTTATGCTAATTAAATTCTGGGGTTTTATGTATCAACGTTTACAAAATATCTATACAAATAGCAAACTAGCTTTTAAACACAACATACACACATACACACATACACACTACATGCACCATTGGGTGACATTCACTCACAGAGACACATACACATGTATAAGTATGTGTATGCCTGTGGAGGCCAAAGGAGTAAATCAGATTTCTTGGAAAATTACAGAAAGTTGTAAGCCACCTGACAGGCTCCTGGGAACTTAATTCAAGTCTTTTGAAAGAGCAACATATGCTCTTACCTGCTGAGCAATGACTCCAGTCGAAGACCAGGAACTTAAAAATTAAATAACTTCAAATAAAATTAGGCAGTAGGAATCATAATGAATTACATTAAACAGTTATATATTTCTGTATATGTATGACTTACATAATTTTGTATAAATTATGTATTTATATAATTCATCTATAAATTACATAAGACAATCACATAGAAGACATGAGTAGGTTATTGACTACAGAATAAAATTATAAATTATGTTAAGTATTGAATATTGAAAATTAACTATTTAGGCATATGTAGATTGACAGTATCAAAAATTGAAGAACGTTTAAGAAAAATGTGTTCATTTGATGGTTTGAATAAAAATTTTAAATGTTAACTGAGATATTCCTTTAAAAACTAAATTGAACTACTTTTTAACATAGAAATCGAGTTCATCTTAACACCTGTCAGAACTTAATTTTAGTAAATATCATTTGCAGTATTTGTAAATGAGAGAAGGAGGCCACAATCATGGTATTTCTAGACTATGATTTTATATATTAGAATCTATATATTCTTAATTGTATTATTTTTATATTAGGCTAGCTACATGAGTTCCTTATAAATCTTAAATATTCTATTTTCTATCTTAAAATTAGGTTATTTCAGGCAGAAAATTTACACTAAATTGAAGTTACTGGATAGATAAAAAAGAGTTGTCAAACTAGTCTCATCAGCTGTGTAAATTTTTGCTCAGAGCAAAAACAACAGATTGGAAAACACAAATATCCTATAAGCTATCAGTGAGCCTACACATGAGAATGAAGTCATATTAAATAGAAATTATGTCTATGGTATCACACACATGAATGCATGCACACAAAATTATACAGTAATGACATTTTCTTTGGAAACAGGCTTTTAAAGAGAAAGGCTCCATGGCAGCAATTCTTTCCTCCTGATTAAAAAACAGGAGGTATTGCACTCTTGAATTCAGTTCAAGAAACAAATTTCAGTTCACCAAATGCTACTGTAGCAACAGAATGAAACTATGTGCCGTCGTTTAGTAATGAAACCCATAAAGAAAAACTAGGCTTGATGGAAACAGGGAAATCTCAAAACCCTCATCTATCAAAAAGAATTGACATGCCAAACTAAAATTATAAATTAGGAAGTGCACTGTTCGGATTCTTTATTAGAATGGTTGTATCTAGAAAAAAAATTGGAAGAAAACTCAACTGGAAAATGAGCAAGGAATATTTTGAATGGATGAGATTGTACAGTGATCCAAATTCTTCATAGTCACCCACATATAAAGCGGTGAAGCACTTCACAGGGTTTATTTGTAGTGATAGCCATGAATGCATAATATTATAATTAAATAGCATTCGACGTGCCTAAATGAAAAGGGGAGTAAATCATCATAATGTTGCCCACTACGTGATAAAATCAGTTACTTCTGCCCTTTATCTGCCATAGAAGTGTCCTGTATTAATTACTATTTTCTATATCTCCACTGATTCCTAGGTTGCTTATTTCAATGCCACGATCAAATTTAATTCTATATAGCCTAGCATTTTTTGAAGAAAAAAACAAACAAAAAACCCCAAAATATTTCTCTCCATTTTGAATCCTGTTTCCTAGCCAAGTTAACATTCTTACTTCTGGTGGCTAAATTCCTGCAGAAAATGGCTGATAACATATTTCACTCCCTTTAGATTATTGAAAATTGCTGCAGAATGTACACTTACAACATATTAAATAATATATAAGTCTTGAGAAGCTCAATATTAATAAAGACATGACCTTAACTTTCAAGAAAAATAGTCTAGAAAATGCATAAAGATGAAATACAAACTACACGAACTCTTGTTAAGCAAACTCAATAACCAAATGTTTTAAAAAATAGCTAAGGGTTATATGATATATCCCCAGTATGTTTCTCGCTACTCACTAGTCCAGCTCAGATACTACATATCTTCAGCTTCACAGAGCCTCACAAGCATAATGGAGATGTTGAACGGACTTAAATATTTAAAGAGGCTTGGTGGTATAATATGATATAATACTTTAAATATCACAAGTGTGTTCATGGAACTGAAGCAGTTATACCTTTGCTATATTAACTGGTAACAATGAATTTAGTCTTAAAATCTTAACAACCGGTTGGTCACCAAATAGAAAACATCAGAAGATGGGAAGCTCTCCCATGTTAATAGATTGGTAACATTGACATTGACAGAGTGGCCATGTTACTGAAAGTCATACACATATTCAATGCAGTCTTGATCGAAATTATGATGCTATTCCTTAAAGAGAACAAAATCTAAAATTCACATTAAAACATAAAAGTGCCAAAATGTTCAAGGCAATTATGAGCAAAACCAAACCCAAACTGAATCTAAACCAAACCAAACAAACAACAAGACTGAAGGTGCCATTCGAACTCATTTTAAGCTGTACTACAAAGACAGACAAATGAAATTAGCCTGCACTTGCTCAAAAACTGACATGTAGACCAATGATGTAGAAAACTCAGAAATGAATCCACATAGCTAGCTACAGTCACCTCGCTTTTGACCAAGGCCCAAAGTAAACACTGGGGAAAAAAACAACAAATGGTGATGGGAAAACTGTATTATCATCTATGTATACAATACCCATATTTCTCACCCTGTACACAAATCCACTGAAAATTGGATCAAAGACTCTAACATAAAAATCAAAACCTGAAAGGTGCTAGAAGAAAGCATAGCAAAAACATTTCAAGATTTAAGGATGTATAAGAACTTTACAAAACAGAATATAATAGCTCAACAAATAATCCCCAGAACTGAGTAATGGTATGTATCTATATTAGTTACTTTCCTATAGCTGTGATAAAATACCACAACCTGAGCAATTTCTAGAAGACCAAGAGTGTACTTTATCTCATTCTTTCAGAGAGCTAGAGGCCATGGTGGTGAGGACAGCATGACAGTAGGTGTCAGACATGCAGCAGAATAGGAAGCTTGGAGCTGACATCTTCAACGTTAAGCATGAAGCATAAGGCAAATTGGAAATGGAGTAAAGCTTTTGGCTTTCAAAGCCCAGATCTTGTGGCATACAGTTTCAGCAAGACCACAACTAATAATCCTTCCCAGACAGGGCCACTGATTGGGGACAAAGTGATCAAACACATAAGACTGTGAGGCACGTTCTCATTTAAACCACAACAGTATCAAACTGAAATGGTTCTGCACAGCGAAGGAAACAATGTAATGAAGAGATAGTCTGAAGAAAGGCAGAAAATGTTTGCCAGCAAAATGTCTGCATTATAAAATTTTGCATATATATATATATAAATTAATATATATATTAAATACCAAAAAACTATTAGATAAGTGAATGGACACTTCAATGGCATAGCAATTTTCAACTGAAGCAATAAAAATAGTCAATAAGCACATGAAAAAAATATTAAATTTCTGTAGGAAGCAGAGGAAAATAATCAAAATACACTGAGATCCCATTCTAGCCCAGTTACAATGGCTCCCATCATTACAATTATATGTGTGGCATGTGTATGTGTGTAAATATATGCGCATATATGCACATAGTATAGCCTCATCTAGTTTTTTAAAACAAATGCTAGATTTATTTGTATTATTTTTAGTTTATTTTTTGTATATGAGTGTTTTTGTGCATATATTTGTGTTTTTATGTGCACCACATGTATACAATGCCTGAAAAATCCAGAAAAGGGTGTCAGATCCTCTGGAATTGAAGTTACAAACAGTTGTGAACTTCCCTGTGTGTAACAGGAAACATGCCTGGGTCCTCTTCAAGAACAAGTGCTCTTAATTGCTGGCTCATCTCTCTAGCTCCGACCACTAAATTTAAAATTGCAGATTAAATGCAACACAGTAACAGACAATAAACATAGTATAAACAAAATCTTAGTTTCAGCATCTATGGAAGCAACCAAATTAGAGTGCGATTACTATAAGGTAGTGAAGCATTACTTAAATGAAAACATGAAGTCAGTTCTAATTCTGCTTTTGGATTATCATTGCTGAACAGCTACACTATATTTTATTGAACTAAGTCTAAAATCCAAAACATATATAACAAAACAGATCAAGCTGAATGGGATAAGTAGTGAGTGTGTAATAATTTAACACTAAGTTCCTTTACTGCTACTAATAAACATATTAAATGTGAATAATTGGGTTCAAGGGTGGGCTTCTGTTTTCTCTGAAAAAGGACTCCACTTTGGCAAAGGCCTTATGGTAATCATTTAAAACTTACTGCCTCCCCGTGCTATCAGAGCTGGGCAAACAAGCCGGAAAATAGATGCCCTCATAGACCATCTCTCACTTTCTTCTCCATCCTCAACCCAAGGACCTATTCTTGGATCTAACTTTGAATTCAATCTTTCTCATAGTTCTCTTGGCACTTGAGGAATAAACAAAATGAGCAGAGGGAAGCAATATGCCAGATTTCATTCTGTAAGAGAGGCAGAGTGCCAAAAGGCTTATCCAGAAAAAGGAAGAGTGAAACCATCCCCTCTCAAGTCAGCTTCTGGCATGTCTTTAGCCCAAGCAAGGCTACACAGACTTCTTCATTACAGCATTTACCCTGGGAAACCTAGTATTTCTCATCAACATTCAGTTTCCCTAGCATTGTACCAAATGCCAGATGAATAGTGTATTTGGGGAGGGGCAAATATGTATGTTGCATAGGCAATTTAGAGGATTCTCATAGCAGCCCAGCTGGAGTTGAAAAACAAACATTAGTCTAGGTTTATGGAAGGTCCAGACTGGATCTATGGATACAGGCCAAAAGTCATATACATGATATGTTTTACTCAGAGATTGAAACCAAGAATTTTTAATTCTGAGATTGTTTTCTATTTGTTTAGTGCTTTACAAGTCAGTAATTCTTTTAAAAGTCTTATTATGATTATTATTATGTATTACTGTGTGTGCATATTTGAGCATGAATACATGTGCATGCTTGTGTTAATACTTTGCCCATGCATTCCAGTGGGCAGGCCTGAGATCAATATTGTGTATCTTGATCATTCTTCACATTCATTCATTCATTCATTCACGCATGCATGCATGCACTCATTCACTCATTCATTCATTCATTTGGGTTTTTTTTTGTAATACAGATTTTTCATATAGCCATTGCTGTCCTAGAATTCATTATATAAACCAGGTTTATCTTGAACTCACAGAAATATTCCTGCCTCTGCCTCCCAAGTCCTGGAATTAAAAGTATGTATCACTTCACCTGGCCTTTCCGTCTTTATTTATTGATACAGGGTCTCTCACTGGGCACAGACTTCTGTTTCATCTTACCAATAGGCCAAACCCCACTGCTGAGGTTACAGATATGCATCATACTGCCCAACTTTGTGGATTCTAGGCATCCAAACTCAGGTCCCTGGTACTTGTGTTGCAGGCACTCTATGTTTTCCCACTGAGCCATCTTTTTACTTCCCTTAAAAGTTTTATTAAAAGTGGGTATTTTAAAGATAAAAAGAAGGAACATGACTGTTACTAATTACTTCTTGCCAAGCAATGGGGGTCATAAGGAAGTACAGTAAATTGCTATAGAAGTGGCAGTTGGGCCATTTGTCAAGTAGTAGAAAGTTAAGTGTGGAATGAAAATTGGTTCATTTTTATAAACATGCTAATCTAAATCCAAGCTCTTCATGTAATCATCAAAAATGAATTTGATGAATTAACCCAGATTTCAACTACCCACAAGAAATATGATTTTTACCTGATAACTTCTTCCATCTGTGATTTGAAGAGCTTGAATTTAGATTAGCATGTTTGGGGCTAATTCTTTGTATTTATTAAAAATAACTATAAAGCCACCTCAGACATCGTCAGAAAGTGTAGATGCAAATCCATATGCTTTATGCAAACAGAGGGTATTTCAGTGGGACATGATACGGAGATGGGCAACAGTGATACTGATGATCATGACTTTGTATAAATACCAGTTACATTGTGTCCTTAGGTTATAGTCCTATCAAAAAAATTAAAAGGTGACAGGCATGGTAGCATATGCCTTTACTTCTAATACTAGGGAGGCAGAAGTGGGTAGGTGGATCTCTGTGATATTATAGCTAGCCTGGTCTACAGAGCAAGGACAAACAGATTGGTTGTACAGAGAAATCATGCTTTGGAAACCCTCGCAAAATTTTTAAGGTAAAAACAGAATACATACTTATAGAATAAAATGTTCAAAATATTAGGAGACCTGAGATACAACTCAGCAGTAAAGGGCACACACACAGAAGTTCACAACTACATCTAACTCTAGTTCCAGGAATCCGATGCCCTATATGTTATCCTCTTGAAAAATTTGTAGTATCATTAAAGTACTTATTTTAGATTCAAAACTGACTTATCCCATAAAACTGCATCTCTATACATTTTTTGCAAAAAATCTTATTGTATTGTTACTATTTTATATTAGTGAGAGCTGATGTAGCATACAATAATGTAGCCTTTTTGTTAGAAAAGAATGACTTTCCACATTTTAATAAGAATGACATAAAGCCCTGTCTTAAATAAGATGATCAGGATAATAATGAAATCATCTTTGGAGGAAATTTAATAAGTATATTTTATCTAAATAAATCCTCCAGAAAGAAATGAAGAATTCATTGCTTTTACTCAGAGGATGGCTGTTTAAACAGTTATGTGTCAAATTTATGTGTGCAGCTTACCAACAATATTCCTTTATTGGAAACATCAGTATTTCCACATAACAGTTCCCAAAAAGACATGGAATTCACAAAATTTAGTCTCTTCTTCAGCTGGCTCCTCTTAGTTCCACCCAGGCTTTATCAATGATTCATTTAATATCATCATTTATCATCTCTATCATCATACATTTTCTTTGGAACATTGATTTATCCCTCACTTAAATCGATCTGTTTTGGTATCATGGGAGATTTTTCTTTTCTTTTTACTCTTTTTCAACCTTACTCAAGTGATTCCAAAGTGTGATTTGTTCAATTTCTACAGTAAGATAACTGTATGCATCCTGAATTTTTTGTTATTTTGGGTTTTTTTTTTTCATATTGGCTCTCTCTATTATGTATCATTGGCTGCCCTAGAACTCTCTATATAGACCAGGTTGGCCTGGAATCCACTTGCCCCCTATTTCCTGAGTGCTGGGATTAAAGGTATTGCCCCCAAGCCCCACCTAAATATTTTTAATCTGCCTTCCACAGAGAGTGTTCATGTTATAGACTAACTCCTTACACTTCCTTTAGTTGGGAAGGCATTTTGTATGTATGTCTATCTATCATGTGATCTCCTGGTACCCATGAAGGCCAAAAGATGGTGATGGATTCCCTGGAACTAAGTTACAGATGATGGTAAGCTCCTATGTCTGTCCTGGGAATCAAACCTGGGTCTTTCAAAACAGCAGCCAGTACTCTTGGCCACTGAACCCCCACATTTATAACTTTAGCCCCCATATTTAGATTCTTTACTGGGAGGTTAGATGACTTCTCTGTGAAATATATCTAATTTTCAGTGGGAATTTTGTAAACTCTATGTCATAATGGAGATCTTTTATAAATTTATCTAACAGATTCCACCCATAATTACAGTCTCTGCATCCTGAACACTGGGATTAAAGGTATGTACCACCATGCAATTTCTGTTACAATATGGTATTTTCATCTATACTCATGTTTTTAATAAGGCCATCAGATACATTTTCTTAGTAGAGCTTTCCAAGTATCTTTACCTTTCCTTGCTTTCCAAACACATGGGAACTGAAAACTCAATTCTTAAGTAAATACTCCCAGAAAGATCTTGGGGTTGGAATGTGGCTAGACAGTAACTAAGTTACATTCATACCCATTAGAACATCAGGCTAACCAGACTACTATCTTGCTTAAGGCTACTCTATGAGCTTCCATGAGCAAAGGATAAAAGTGGGAATTTCTAAATCTTGACTGTTGTCAGTAATGTTTCAATAAAAAATAGAGTGCAGATATCTCCCTGCTGTTCTCATTTCAATTCCTTTGGGTATATACCCAGAAAAGGGACTATTGGATCATGCAGTAATTCTTTAAATATTTTAAAGAATATATTGATGACTATGTGTATGTGTCTATGTGGATGCATGTGCATATGAAGAAGAGGTCTAACATGTCTGAAACATCCAGTAGGGTGCTAGGAAACAAACTCAGTTTCTCTTCTAGAGCAGTATATGTTTTGACTGCTAACCTCTCTCTCTTGCACCTTTGATTAGTCTTTTGAGGAACTTCCATAATGATTCTCATAGTAGAATCAGTTTACACTCCCTATTATAGTGTACAAGGATGTCTTTTGTTCCATCCCCTTGGCAACACTTATCTGCTGCCTTTTTCTGCTATTGTATAGTAGCCACTGTAAAAGAACTGACATTTTCTTCAAGTTCATATTTGTATTTCCCTGATAATTAATGATGTTGAATATCTGCATATATACCTGTTTGCCACATTAATGTCTGGAAATGTGTCTGTGTGTATGCATATGCACATATATATGGAGGGAGGAGGTATTTTTGTCTATTTTAATATTAAGTTAGATGAGTTATTTATATATTTAGTATATCAACCACTTAAAAGATACATATTCTATAAATATTTTATGCAATCTATAGGGCAGTATTTTTAAAATTGTGTCTTGAGGTGGAAACCTTTTAGTCTAATGTTGTTCTACTTAATTTCTTCACTTTGGTTGCTGATGCCTTGGAGTCATAGCCAAAACTCATTGCCCAAACTAATACAAAGGAGATTTCCCCCTATGCTGTCTTATAAGAATGTTTACAGATTGAGGCCTTACCTTTTGGATCTGAAACTATTTTGAACTTTTTTCCCTGTGTGATGTAGAACAAGACTCCAGTTCAATTCTTTCACATGCAGATATCACATTTTTCCAACAGTATTTATTGAAGATACTACCTTGTCTCAATGTGATTTCCTCATAATTGTGTCAAAGGTTAGTTGATCATATATGCTTGCTTTTATATTTGGACTCTTTTTTCTATACTATCTATCTACATGTCTGTTTTATAATAGTACTAGACTACTTTAATTACTACAACTATGTAATACATTTTTAAATTAGGTTATATGATGCCTATGCTTTATTGTTTTTGTTAAAAAATATTTTGACTGGTGCTATAGAGCTGGCTCGGCAGTTAAGAATACTGATTGCTCTTCCAGAGGACATAAACTTGATTCTCAGTGCCCACAGGATGACTCAAAACCTTCTGTAACTCCAGTTTTAGAAGATCTGAAACTTGGTTCTTGCTTCTGAGGGAAGTACATGAATGTGGTAGTACTGTGTTACACCAGTAATGCATAAGATAAAAATTAATAAAATATTCTGATTGTTTTGACTAACCAGAATCATCTGTAATTCTATTTAACTTCAGAATTAATTTTTCTATTTCTGTGCAAAAAGATGTAGGAATTTTTACAGAGATCACATTCACCCCACATACAGCCTTGAATATTATAAACTTTGCAACATCCAGGTTTGTGATCACACAGTACCTTTCTACTTATTTGTCTTCTATTTCTATCTATGATTTACTATTTTCATAATGCAGATCCCTCCCCTCCTTGGTTAAATTTATTCCTAAGTATTTTATTTTTATCTTTAGCTCTTCTGGTTTCAGACCACGGAGACTCACCTAAGAAAATGAGAAAAGAAATTTTGACTCTGACTTTAAAAGATCAGCAAATCTTTCTGTCACAGGTAACACACAGTAAACTTAGATGTAGGGTTTAGGCTTCATTTATAGTTACTATAATATGAATAATGAAAAATTATTAACTTGAGTACACATAGAACAGTATACAAGGTCAATATAACAAACTTGGAAAATCCTGGTATCCTTGGTAAATCAGATACAGGACTTAGAGGGTTGCATAATAATTCAGTAAGCAGAAGCACTAGTAATTATAATTGGTTCCTTCCAATTTCTTCTTCTTGGAAAGAAAACATAAATCTTCTTGACTGATGGAAAATCTATGACTTTTCTAATCATACTTTGGAGGATCTGGAAGAAGAACTCTTAAAGTACTCTGGGGATTAAATTGACCCCAGAATAGACTGCAATGCCATCTTAAGAAATTACTTTAGATGGTAAATGAAGAGTTTTCTAGTCCAAAGAGCAAATGAGGTTGGAAGATGTATCACTAATGTTAGTATGACATCTAGTATGTATTTGTGCATATTTATAAGAGCTTTATACATAACTTTATTTAATCTGAATGAGAAAGCACTGTTAGGATTACTACTCCCTATTTTCAAAGCACTGAGAGGTCTTATATCTTGTTACAAGTTTTAGGACTTGGTAAAAATTCTGTTACATGAGTAATCTGGCTACTGAGTTTATGTTTTAATTGGTATGTATGTTGTCTATATATTAAACCAAGCAATTAGCTGAGTAAATTAAAAATAATCCAATAAACCATTTAATAATAATCTACTTTGAAGTATCGCTTCAAGTATTCATCTTTCCTCATGATATTTACAGAGAAATCTTATAAAAATAAACATCCATAACAAAATAAAGCTGATAATAAAACATTAGATATAGAACAATATGTTGAATTAGATATGAAAAAGAAAATATAAGCACTTTTTTATTTGCAACATTTCTAGGAGTGGGTTGGCATGCAGCATGTGATAATTATTATTTAAATCTTCACTTACCTCTTTTCATATATCCTATTGCTGGCTCAGTATTTTGATGTTCTTGTTTAAAAGTCTCCCAAAGCTCTTCATTATTAATTTGAATGTATACTTCAAACACTGTTTTTTTATACTCATAATTCTCATGACACTATTGAATCAGTGGGCACATCTTGCTTTGGGCTTGGGATTGTAGTTTGTGGGGTTTATAATTATGTATGGTTGCTGATGCCTTTTCTTTTCCAGCAGTGTGTATATTACCATTGGACATTATGAAGGTGAGCTAGTAAGGGAAGCTTCTGAGAAGCTTCCATCTCAATTCCAGTTTGAGGTCTTCATAGGTCACAACTGAAGTATGTAGGGCCTTTAGCAGAAGGATCTCATCAGCTAGCTGTTTTGGAATAATCCTCTTGTACACTGTAAAGATTTGTCACTCAATTTGGTTTAATAAAATGCTTATTGGCTAGTTGCCAGGCAGGAAGTATAGGAAGGGACACCAAACTAAGGATGATGGGAAAGGAAATGTCAACTAGCTGCTGAGCAATCAGGATGTGTAAAAATGAGATAACAAGTCATGAGCCATGTGGCAAAGCATAAATAGATATATGGGTTAATCTTAGTGTAAGAGTTAGCTAGTAACAAGTGTGAACTAATGGCCAAACATTTATAATTTATATCAATCCCCTGAGTGACTATATAAGAACAGCTGCATGACACAGGAAAACTTCCATTTACAGCTAGTTCTGATAGGCAAAAAAAAAAAAAAAGGATGGTGAGTTTCTGTTGCTGTGATAGAACACAATGATCAAGGCAACTTATAAAAGAAAAGGTTTATTTTGGCTTACAGTTCTAGGGAGAATAAGAGTGCATCATGGAAGATGAGCACGGCAGGTAGGAGCAGGAGCAGGAAGGTGAGAGAGGTGACATCTTTACCACAATTTCAAAGTGAACTGTCCTGGTTAGAAGTTATTATAGCTGACACAAGCTATAGTCATTCAGGAAGAGGAAATTTCAATTGAGAAAATACCCCTATCATATCGTCCTTGTAGGCAAATACTTGATTATTATCGATGCAGGGAGGGTTCCTCTTTCTGTGGGTGATGCCATAACTGGGTAGTTGGTTGCGAACTGTATAGTAAAACAGGTTGAGGAGGCCATCAGTAAGCGAGCCAGTGAGTAGAGTTCTTCCAAAGCTTCTGTTGTAGTTCCAACCTTGGATTCTCCTCATAATCGACTATAATTTATAAGTCAAATAAACTCTCTCCTCTCTACATTGATTTTGTTTATAGTGTTTATTACAGCAATAGAAGCCTAACTAGGACACATAGAGAACTTAAAGCCTACTCTCAGTGACAGAATTCCTCTAGCAAGGCCACACCTCCTAAACATCCCCAAATAGTGCTGCCAGTTGGGTACCAATTATTCAATAATTGCTGGGAAATGACAGATATTTTTTATTCAGACCACAACTGATAGCAAGAGCCTGTACTGTTTGGGGACAGCTCTGGAGCTTCCCTGACTAATAACTCATAAAGAAGTATCCTATGTCTGGCACTGACATTTTTTGTTTAATAACTCATATCATCTAGGAGCAGCATTCATTACCTGACCAAGTAAGATATTCTTTTAGTTCTTGGTTTTCTTTTAATTTAGTTTGACCTACAAAACAATAGGTTTTGATATGACTATTTTATATACACTTTGTTTTCTTTAACCCTCTCCCAGGCCCCTCCCCTCCCCCTTTCCGCATTCACCATTTTCTGCTTAAACTATCCCACCTTTAATATTCCAATCTCAATTTTCACGACTTGTAAAATAAGCATTCAGGTGATGCTAATGAAGACTTCCTTGGATCACACTTTGGGAAGCAATGTTCTGGAGGGAGTTAATTAACCTTCATGAGACTAGGACTGTAGTCCTCATTAATTTAGGGAGGGAAATACGGCATCCACTCTGAGAACCCTAAATATTTTTGTAGATACTTTTATTCCTTTAATGCTGGTTTAATTTTGTTCATTATACAAGACACCCAGATTATTTTACTGTCAATTTTGTCTGTCTCTAAACTTTAAATATCATCATAACATCTCCCTTGTTAAATGCCACAAAGATGTTTTTGGGGGGATATAAGGTTTAATGAAGAGTAAAATATCACCTTATAAATACACGATGTTACTAAGCCTATTAGATGAAATAAACTCTGGATGAAATTTCAGTACAGATAGATCTAATAGTTATTTTCTAATGTAAAACACAGGCAAAGTACCATTATCACCCTCTCGCATTAATGCTGCATCTATGGAAAAGTGTATTACAATAGAATCATAATGTGACTGAGGCAATGTTGTATGTGGATAAAAGTCTACTTAGCAGATTTTAGAGTAAGGAGTGTCTCCTAACTCAATCACCCTGAGCATTTGCCATTTTCACCTCTTTGTTTCCTGATTGCCCATTCTGTCTCTTGCTTGGTTGTTATGGGGCCATTTTAACAGAGGAAAATAGCATTAGGCTGAAAAACAAATTACTTCTTGAAAAGGTCAAAGTAACATGATTTTCTTTCTATTTCAAAAGAAGAGATGTAAATTCTAAACTGTGTAGCCCTCAATCCCACCTTACAATGCAAACGTGGCTTTTGTAATAGCTAGTCGTTGGTGCTCATCAAAGTCCATTAAAACACATCAGACTGTACTTATTCTGTCAAATCCTTTTCAGTCTATAAATTACTCTCTCAGGCTTTCAGAGGTGCAGTAATTCCCCAAGGCTTCTCGGAGGTGAGTAAGTGCATCACAGCAGTCATTTACTAATTGACCCTATAGCCTAAATGCTTTAATGCACTTTGCAACAGAGAAGCTAGCCTACTATTCATCCCCTGCTACAGGCCTTCAAAATGGAGTCCATTATGGCAACAGTATCCATTGCAGGTCTCAGGCCTACAATACTCTATTATATTTTAAATACACCAATTATCACAATGAAACCATTTTAGGGATAAGATTCACATCTAGTTCTCAGTGCATGCTCTCACCCCCATTAGTATGAAAGAACATGTTTAATAATGAAACAATAACAAATTGCATTTTCTCAATTGCTAATATTTCATCCTAGTGGAATAGCCTATAAGAATAAATCATCAGAATAGTTTAACCATTCAAATAACTTGGAGTTACAGAGCAAGTTAGAGAGTAGTCTGTGTCTCTTAAAGGACATACTAGAAATCTGCTGCAGAGTCTAACAGCCTTCCGACTGTAATACACGCAGAGTAAAGTAAATGACACCATCATTGGAAGCAAGGACAAGTGTTATAATGGAGTTTTGGGAGTTTTTTGTTAGAGGTTAGATTTATAGATTTGTAGTTTTAGATTGTTTAGTTGTTTGTGATTGCTTAGGCTTTTAAAAATAATTTAGATATTTATGTTAATTTTATGGTGGTTGCTTACTGGTTTAGTTTTTTTTATTTTAATTTAATTTATTTTTATTAATTTGTTTGTTATGTGGCTTGTGGTTTATTTGTGTTTTTTTATATGTTTTGGGGGGCATTTGGCTTGATTTGTTTGTGACTGCCTTTTTTAATTTATGTTTTGATTTTTTTGTTTATTTTTTTAATGGTGTCTGCCATGGTCAAAACAGTCGTTAAGAATGATATTTATAGTATATAGAAAGATATTCCCACATCAGACAAGAACTCTGGTGAGTGTTCCTTAGGCCTTTACATAAAACCCTGTGCCTGTAATTGGATAACAGCTCATATATTGGGTAAGTTATGTCTATTGAGAATTTGCAAAATATACATTTTAAACTCAAGCTTAAAAAGAAAAGGAAAGCTCACTAAGCTATTTATTCATTTTTTATTCTTTGTTTTTTCTAACATAATTTCCATGTCTTAAAATGTAAGCCTATTTTTTCCCACCCAAAGGCTGTCTTGATTTCTTTAGAAAATCTCTGGTTCCATGACCACACTTTTCCTCTGTTACTATTTTCAGTACATGTGCCCATTTTGCACTTATGTGTTTATACTTTCACGTCATTCATGAAAGGAGTTAAAGCAGGACAGATATTACTCATGTCAAATCTTTTTTAGCTACCTTCATCAAAAAGCATCTGAAAAGGAACTGAAGAAGGGGTTCATCAGCTAAGAGCACTAGCTGCTCTTGTAAAGGACCCAGGTTCAGTTCCCCGTACCCACATTATAGTTCACAGCCATCCATAGTAAGTGAAGTTCCATGAGATCTAATGCCTTCTTCTGACATCTCTGGGTACCAAACACACATGGTACACATGTATACATGAATGCAGAACACTGATACATATAAAACATGTATAAGTAAAATCTAAAAACAGTAAAGAAAGAACCTGAATGAACAAATATTTTTATAATCCAAAGGGATGTTTTCCCCTCTCTTGCCCTTTATTTATTTATTAAGCAACTATCAACCACCCTGTAAGGTGTTAGGCAATCCCTTTTCTCCTTCTAGTTTCCTCATGTCTTTCTCTAAACCATTCTAGGTTTTTAAATTCATTCAGTTCTCTAGTTTGGACATAATGTATCTCTTCAAAAGTATTATCTACCCAGAACTTCTAACAAGGCACTTAACTTCACTAAGGGAAGACTCCACTCTATCATTTTCATATGCCCTTGTGTTTTCTCCTTGGTAGAGAGGCAGTCTCTAAACATTGAGCTTGTTGTCTTTGTGTGTATTTTCTCTGTAGCTGAAGCTGCTCACACAAAATAAGCTGGCAAGTGTAAGAAAAAATGTGTTGCAGTCAATCTTGAAGATGATCAAATATACCGGTATCAGCCACAGCATGGCTGAACTGTTTGCATCCGTTATACACGGTATTAATGCTAAGAGGGTTCAAGAGATTACTAACAGCATCCATTTGCATGTTATTTTGCAAATCATAAGCCACTCCACAGCCTAGGTCTGCACTTTAGTCACGAAAGACTGAAGCTTAAAGATGTAAATTGATTTGGCAAATATCACAACACTAATAAATGTCAGAATAGGCATTTCTACCTGGCATTTGGCAATCTGTGAATACACAGATTAGATCATCAGAGACTAAAGTCCATAAGCACACTCTAACTCAGGACCTAGCACGGTGTCACTGCAAATGTTCAATAGATATTAACTGTATATGTTTGAGCTCTTTTTGAGACTACTTAGGATAATAAAAATAAAGGAGTCTATGAAGCCATTATTTTCTGTTAACAGGTACAAATACTGTTTATTGAATAAAGATGCTTTGTCATGGAAGATATAATTAATTAGCTCCTAGGACATATGGCTTGTGTGGGGCTAGGACACAGGAAAGGGCAAATCTATGTGGTTTATTTAGCACTCTGTCCAACAGAAGTGACCCAAACTGGATGAATATTAGTTGATTAAATGATATGCTTTTTGTTTGATGGTTTTCTTGGTTTTTGTTTTTTGATGCAGTGTTTCTCTGTGTAGCTCTGGCTGTCCTGGAACCAGCTATGTAAACCAAGCAGACCTCAAAGTCACAGAGCTCTGCCTGCCTCTGCCTCTGCCTCCCAAGTGCTGGGATTAAAGGTGTGAGCCACTACCACCTGGCTTATATTGCTTTTATTAAGTATGAGGTTAAATATATAACCCAAGTCATAGACCAGATATGGAAACTGACACTCATAGTGACTGTTCTACCAAAGATCATATGTCTTATATATATATATATGTGTGTGTGTGTGTGTATATATATATATATGTATATATACATATAAATGTCACTATTAATTAAATAAAATATGTAATATTCATATTACCCCTATTTAAAAATATTTTATTTCATATGTGTGGGTGTTTATGTTGCCAACATGTATGTCTGTGAACCACTTAGGTGCCTATGGTGGCCAGGAGGATGTCTGATCTCCTGGAACTAGATGATCAACTGGTGCTCTTAACCACTGAGCCTTTTACCTAGCTCTCAGCCCTTCTATTTTGTTGAAAAAGTGATTTGAACCACACAGCTGCTGTACCACAGTAAAAGCTAAGTCTGTAGCCATTCATTAAGGTACACACACACACACACACACACACACACACACACACACACACACCTACACACACACAAGTTTCTGCCTCATAGAATACCTTTGTTGCTATTGGAGAGCTCTGTTTTCCCTTTTTGGGGGGAGAGGGTAGGGGTGTATTTTGGAAATCAGTAATTTGAGTAAGCACAAGATCCTTACAAATAGAAAGAGGGAGGCAGGAAAGTAAGAAAAGACAATGTGTCACTAAGACATAATGCCTAGAGTGATGCAATTGTTGGAATAGGGTCATGACAAGAAATGTGGGATGCCACTGGAGCCTGGAAAATGCAAGTCACAGATTTTCCTCTCTACACCTCAAAAAGAACCTGAGTAGCATTGTCACCATCTGGATTTTATCCCACAGAGACATCTGTCACTTTTGTCATATTTAGACCTGGAAGGAAAGACATTCTCATCTTTTTAAGCTACTATACATGTAGTAAATTGTTAGTAGCAAAAAACTAAAACAGTACTATTTGTTATTCTGTTTGTACTTTTCCTGCATCAGGGCTCGTTTCTTTTTTAAGTAAGTGTAGGCCCTGTAATTAAATATAAGGACATAGCAATGAAAAAAATTATTTATTAATGTTATCCAAAGGAATTCAGTAAAATCATAATTAATGAAAGAAACAACATATTCATTTGATGTGTAGGAAAAACACAGTCCAAGAATGTAATTATTGCTCTTCCCTGCTGTATTCAAACACTATGGGCATAAATTTGTTAAAACTGAAGCAGCAATGCTTGTAAGGACCCCTATCTTAGTCACACAAAAAAGAAGCTAACATCCATTGTGAAGTGTGCTAATGCCTTTATATAAGACAGAGAGGATGGTAGATGAGGACTAGCCTCTGAGGCTTTCAAAAAAGATCCATGTCTGTATCCAAGCTGTTGAGGATGATTAAGAAATGGAGTCACATTTGCCTCAACTTTTCTTTGGAATAACCAATCAGCTTCCACTAGGGACTGCCTCCTAGTGGTCCTACCCTGCTTATCAACCCTAATTACCAACTGACCCCTGCTTTTTTGATTTACAAAAACATGCAGTGTTCCACCACTACTTGTATTTACTAAATATTATAGGTATCCATACCAATTGAAACAGTCCATTTCTTTCATATATTGATTCACATGTTCATCCTTTTCAACCCTGTTTATATACCAGCCCAATTACTCCCAATATCAATTCTTTGTTGATTTAAATTTCCTATGTATCCTAGATTAAACAATAAGAAATAATTCACTTGTTTTTATTGGCATATGTTATTCATGCACAGTAATAGATTTCATTAAGAACTCAATAAGGCTAGATATGATGGATAGCATTTTAATCCCATTCTGAGGAGGCTGAGACAGGAGGATTGGTGCAAGTCTGAAGTCAGCCTGAGATATTACTGAGTTTAAAACCAGATGGGAATATATAATAAAATCTTCTCTCAAATGAACACACAAAAGACCCAGCTGCATATGAATTTAGGTTTTGTTATTAGACAGATTTAAGTCTCAGTTCCTCCAATCAAATGTAAAAGTCTCCAAAAAGTTAACTTCCCAAAGCCTCATAGTGTAGCTGCAAAAATGGTAGCCAGACAAGCTTACATATAATTATTATAAAGAAAATTCTGTTATTGCTGTAAAGGAAAAAATACCTTCCCCAAACTACTTTCTAGGGATGTTACAAACCAAGTCAAATAGAAAAACTTCTCTTTCACTAGACACATGGAGAAATAAAAGACAAAAAAAATCCAAAATTACTTTAGAAAGAATTTTTATGCTGTTTATGGCAAATGGCTAGATCTAACATTCTGTCATTTCTAAAATATAGACTAGAATAAAAAGACAAAAATACAAAATAACTTGTCACATTTGCAGTAGTAGGCAATATATATTGGCCATACTTCTAGAGGGACACAGTAACAAGAACCCATCAAGTCTGAAAGTAAGTCCCAATAAATTTTTGGCTGAGTAAGAATACATTCATACATGAGGTGAAACTCAGGATCCAGGCAAAGAGTGACTACAGAAAGTACTAAGTTAGAACATTTGAGAGCTCGTATCTAGTTGAAAAAACATTTTAATTTTCATTATTTGGCAATGACCAGGGACTATTTTCACCAAATGGACAGACAGCACACACAGATACACACACATACCCCAAAAAAGAACATCTTTCATGAGTTTATGTGTAGATTGGTTAAGTCTAAGGATATACTTCAAGATACAAACATAAAAACATCCAAAACACACACACACACACACACACACACACACAAATTCTGGCCTCCATGGGTACTACATGTATATGGCACACAGATATACATACATACAGGGAGAACACTAATACGTATGAAATGCAAATAATTTTTAAAAGAAGAAAACAAATTCTGCTGAGGCTGTCAGGGAAAGGGTCACAAATACTACTGATGTAACTAGAAATTACTATAAAGTTTCCTCTAAATAGGAAATCTGGAATTTCCCTATGGTCCAGATATACTACTTCTGGGCATATACCCAAAGGAACCAATGTCAGCATAGTACAGAGGTATCTATGCACTCTAATGTTTACTGAGGACTTATTAACAATACACAGGTTGTGGGATCATTATTGGTGCTCAACAAGAGATGGTTAATTAAAGTGTGATATACACAAAATGGAGTATTCAGCTATCAAGAAGAGGGATGGGAATATAGCTCAACAGTATAGTACATGTTTGATACATAGAAGGCCCTAATGTTAAATTTCCAACATTGAAACAAAACAAAAATAAAGTTATGCAACTGTTCACATTAAACAAAACAAGCTAAGCCCAGGAAGGCAAACATTGTACTTTTTTTTATTAATGGAATACAGACTTTTAAAAAATATGTATTTTATGTGTATGGCGATTTTGCCTGCACATATGCCTGTGTGCCATTTGTGTGCAAGTGCCAGTGGAGGCCAGAAGAAGATGCTGTGATTTCCCTGGACTGGATTTACAGATAGTTGTTAACTCCTTTGTGAGTACTAGGCATTTAACCTGGTCCTTCTGGAAAAACCACCAGTGCTATTAACCAACCCCAGCACCAGAATATACTTTTACAAAGAAAATTTTGAAATAATGTGTAAGGGAGCTATTTGAGAAGTAAAGGGAAATACACAGGAACATATAAGGACAGGTGAGGGTACTAAGATAAAGTATATGATAAATGTGTGAGAGTGCCACAACGAAATCCGTTTTTATATAATAAACTTATACTAAAAACAAAACAGAATGACAGATGCCATCAAGAATGAAGGAGAAAAGGACATTTTTTGGTAGGAATATAAATGAGGGCAGCTCTGAATGTGGATGACAAGCCAATGGCAGTGGCTCTGGAATTTATTCCTGGAGCATGACTGGAACACCCTCCTCAACCTTGATACTGGGGGGAGGAACTTGGTCCTACCTTAACTGGATAGCCAGCCAGCATTGACTCACTCTGGAAGTCCTTACCCTCTGTGAGGGATGAATAAGGGGGTTGGGGTGGGAAGAATGACTGGGGGAGGACTGGGAAGAGGGGAGGAAGGGGGAGCAATGATGAATATGTTAAAAAATATTAAATAAAAATAAATGAATGAGGGCAGGCATTATGGAAATCATTACAGAGATTCCTAAAAGCTGATCATTAAAACTTTGATATGATCCAGCTATGTTCCTTATTATGGTCCAGCTATTTTTGTTCCCTCCTGTGTGTGTGTGGGGGGGGTATGTTTGTCATTGGCATGCATTCACTGTACAAAAAAGGAATAGCTGAAGGAATCAATATTACAATATGCCAGAGAACCTTGCACATCTATGTTCAATGCTACACTATTCATTATAGTTAAGACATGGAATCAGCATCAATACCAAATGGAAGACGACTAAAATTTGATACAATTTTAAAGATAAGAAAAATACTTAAATTTGCAGGAAAACGAATAGAACTAGAGATCCTACTCACAAAAGATAAGGCTGCATGTTTCCTCTCATATGGAATCTAAAAAATAAAACATGAAAATGGGTAGTGGCAAGCATAAGGAGGGTAAATTTGGGTAATAGGTAAATATAGTCAAATTATTATGTAGATATAAAAATGTCATAATGAAACCTATTGCACTGTATAATCATTGAATGTTTATAACAGTAGAATTACTATAATTAACACAAAAATAAATGGTTGAAAATTTATATTGTATTAATAGCAATCTAAAGAAACAAGTATAAACAGTATTGATTTCAGAATAAATTTAAATTTTGTTTATTTTTAAGAGTGTAGTTGTTTTCCCTGCAAATATGTCTATGCACCAATTGCATACCTCGTACCAACAGAGACCAGGAGAAGGTTTCAAATCCCTTGAGACTGGAGTTATAGAAGGATGTGAGCTGCTATGTGGGTGTTGGAAATCGAACCCAGGTCCTCTGGTAGAGCAATTGTGCTCTCCCAGCCCATAGAATGACAAGGAGTGTTATTAAGAGGCAAATTAGAAGATCTATGGAAAATACCAATAAACACTGATTGCAATAAAACACAGAATACTAAAACACCACAGCTGATAAGAAGAAAAAGGGGAGTGCCAGAAACTTTCATTATTGATGGGAAGCAAAATGGGAAAAAAAAATACTAGAAGAGAGATTATCAGTCTTTATATAAGATTAATCAGTCTTCAAAATACAATCCAGAAATCATGCTTCTTGGTATTTACATAAAGGGAGTTGAAGACATACACCCATAATATTTGTGTGCAGCTGTTTAAAGTAGTTTAATTCATACTGCCAAAACATGGAAGCAATGATGATATTATCAAATACCATGATTGGATAAACTGTGTCATGTACAGAAAACAGAATATTACTTAGTAATAGAAAGCTATAAATTAATCAAGAATCAGAGTTTTTAAAATAACATATTACTAAGTGAAAAGACAGCAGTCTGAAAAGAGTATGTATTGTTTTATTCTTATGATCTGACATTCTGAAAATGAGAAAACACTTGAGACAATTTAAATGCAGGGGTTTTGTTTGAATGGCAGAAAAAATACACTGTGCCACTATCCTGATAGATAATGTCATTATAGAGTTGTTTCATAGAATGTAAAACACCTTTTGAGTAGTCATTCTATATACATGTAGATTAATCAATTTTGATAAACTCAAAACTCTGGCAGAAAATACTGATCTTCAGGTATGGAGACAAAAGGGTGTGGAGACAAGGGATGTATTGAAATTTTCTTGCGTCTCCTTTTAAATTCTACTATGTAATTAAATTTCTCCAAAATGATAAAAAAGAGTGGACATTAACATAGAGTAAAAGCATAATTATTAATGATTTAAGAAATACTTTTTGCCCAAAAATTCAAGTTACATTAAGTGGACCCATTCTTCAAATGACACCAATGAAAAGTGGCACAAAATAAATAAAACACATGAATAATATCACTTTTTAAAATTACATGTACAATTAAAAACATTTAGCTGGACAGTGGTAGTACATGCAATTGGGAGGCAGAGGTAGGTCTGGGTTCAAAATCTCTGGGTTCAAGGACAGCCTGGGGTTCCAGGACAGCCAGGACTCATATAGAGAAACTCCATCTCAAAAGAAAGAGAGAGAGAGAGAAAGAGAGAGAGAGAGAGAGAGAGACAGAGAGAGAGAGAGACAGAGAGACCGAGAGAAACTTTTACACAGAAAACTTCAATGCCATGTGACTTCACTGGTGAATACTATGAAATATTTATGAAATAAGCAGTATCAATATTATCCAAATATTTTCAGAAAATAAAAGAAACAACAGTCTTCAAATTATGCTGTCATTGGAGCTTACACATTCTTGTCTGAAAATACATGCTAAAATATTTTAAAAAGAAAGGAGACTCACTAATATCCTTCAAAAGCATGCAATGATTTAACAAATACTTGTGAATGGAATCCAGTGAAATGGAAAAGACCTCGTCACAATGAACTGGGACTTAGCCTAAGAGTATAAAGACAATTAACTAATTCACCATATGAAGAAACAAAGTAAAGAAAAAAGATATGACTATATTAACCGATACAAAAATAATTTGAACCCATCATGTCACTAGAAAAGGAAATCCCCCAGTATTCAAGAGGATTTGTTAATCCAGGCATAGAAGGCAGTAGGCTAACTGCACATCTTTACCTCTTCCTTCCAAGTTTAGTCCCCCAGCCTGATCCTGAGCTCTGTAGCAGACTATCTGCTGGGACCTCTCCTCACCCTTTGCCCCATTCCTAGGGGACTGAGCAGATCCTGTGGAACACCCTGCTCTCCTCCTTCTTGGAGAATTTTTCAGTCCCCTCTCCTAATCCATCCCCACTCCGAAGAGTTAGTTCTCAACACCTAGAAACGCATTCTACCCTGAATGCCCAGGGAGCACACCTAGCAGAGTCCCAGAAGAATTGCCTACGTGGAAGACACAGCTACTGCACTCTCCCAGGGAACAAAGAGGGAGACATCAACCAAGAAACAAAACTCCCACCCAACACAAACAAGACGAGGTAGATGTCAGCACTGAGAATCGCAATCTTCCCAAACCCCGGTGCCTATTGGCCAGGATTAAAACACAATCAATTACATCCAGGACAGTATGTTTCCACTGGAGCCCAGCAATCCTATCCCAGCAGACCTCGAGTACGCCAACAAAGCTGAAGACTAAGACTAAGACCTTAAAGCAGCCTTATTGATGTGACAGAGATTTTTAAAAAAGGAAGTTACTAGATCCTGTCAAGAAATCTATGAAAACATAAACGGGGGGGGGGGGGGTCGGAAAAAAAAAGTCCAAGACTTGAAAGTAGAAATAAAATCAATAATACCCAAACTGAGGGAAATCTGGGAATGAAAAGCTTAGGAACTGGATCAGGAACTTCAGCAGCCTCACCAACATATGGAAGAGAGACTCTCCGGTACTGAAGACATGATAGAAACAGAACCTCTGTCAAAGGAAATGTTCAATCTAAACACCGCTCCCCCCAGAATAAAACACCCAGGAAACATGGGACACTATGAAAGTACACAATCTAAGAAGAATAGAAGGGGTAGGAGAAGAATCCCAGGTCAAAGATACAGAAAATACTTTCTTTTTACATTTTATTTATTTATTTATGCATTGTTTGATTGTATATTTTACATCCTGGCCACAGTTTCCCCTCCCTTTTCTTCACCCAGTCCCTCTCCTCTCTTCCCCTATGCTCCGTTACTAACTACTCCTCTAGTTCTACTCAGAAAAGAGCAGACCACCCATGGAAATAACAAAACAAGGCATTCCAAGTTGCAGTAAGACTAAGCACCTCCTCTCTGTATTCAAGTTGAAAAAGGCAACCCAATATGAGGAATGGTATCCTAAAAGCAAGTCAAAGAGTTAGAGACACAGCCTCTGATTACACTGTTAGGAGTCTCACAAGAAGATCAAGCTACACGACTGTAATACACACACACACACACACACACACACACACACACACACACACACACACACACACACACACACACACACACAGCCTGGATCAGTTCTAGGCAAGCTCTCTGCTTGTTGTTTCTGTCTATGTGAGCCCCTATGAGGCCAGGTTACTCGATTCTGTGAGTTTTCTTCTGGTGTTCTTGATTCATCTGGCTCCTACAATCCTTTCTCTCCCTCTTCTACAGGATTCCCTGAACTCAGCCTAATGTTTGGCCGTGGGTCTGCATCTGTTTCCATCAGTTGCTGGATGAAACCTCTCTGATGACACGAGTTAGGTACCAATGTGGTCACAGGACACGGACAGTTCAGGCTACATATCCACTATTGATAGGAGTCTTGGCTGTCATTTCAGGGTTGAGTAAAAACCTGATGCAGGGTAATCTCCCAGGAATCTATAAAGATGACTCCAGGAAATATTTTCAATAAAGACATAGAAGAAAATTTCCCTAACTTAAGAAAGAGTTGTTCTTTATCAGGAACAAGAAACATACAGAATACCAAATATCCTGGACTAGAAAAGAAAGTAATCTCTCTACATAATAATCAAAACACTAAATGTATAGCACAAAGAGTATTAAAAGCTGGAAGGGGAAAAAAGATTAAATAACATATAAAGGCAGGCCTATTAGAGTAAAATTTGACTTCTCAATGGAGACTCTAAAGCCAAAAAGTCCAGATAAATGTTCTACAAACTATAAAACAGCAAATTCCAGCTCAGGCTACTATACCGAACAAAACTATAAATCACAATAGAGAAAATAAGAAAACCATGATAAAACCAAATGAAAGCAATATCTATGAATCCAGTCTTTCAAAAGGCACTAAAAGGAAAGTTTTGACCACAAGACACTAACCACATCCAAGAAAAGACAAGGAATAGATAATCCCAGAACAGCAATACAAAAAAACCAGACAAACAGACACAGACACACACACTACAGTAACTAAATAACAAGAATCTACAAACACTGTTCGCTGGCATTTCTAAATATTAATGATTTCAATTCACCAATTAAAAAAATAAACGGACTAACAGAATGAATACAAAAACAGGATCCATCTTTCTTCTGCATCCAAGAAACATGCCTTAACATCAAGGCTAGATATGACCTCAGGGTAAAAGGATGGAAAATAGTTTTCAATCAATGTACTTGAGAATCAAGTAGGTAAAGTCATTTTAATATTTGACAAAATAGACTTTGAATTTAACCAGAAGAGATAAGGAAGGAACTACATACTCACAGGAAAAAATATATCAGGAATACACTGCAATTCTTAACAACTATATACCAAACAAAAGGGAATCTAAGTTCATAAAAGAAACATTATAATCATAGCTTAAATCACATATTGACCCTCATATACTGATAGTTCAAGACTTCAATATTCCACTCTTGCAATGAGATATGTTATCCAGAAAACATAAAATAAAAAAGAGAAATTATGTGGCTGACATTATAAATGTAACAGAACTAATAGATATTTAGAGAGCATTTCACTCAAACACAGCACCTCATGCACATTTCTCCAAAGTTTACCACATACTGAAGCAAAAAGCAACTCTCAACAGGTGCAAAAAAAATTGAAATAACACCCTTCATCCTATCTGACTACCACAAATTAAGCTTGATATTAACAACAACAGGAAAAAACAAACACCCAGAAAGCTTACAAACTTATGGAAACCAAATAATTCACTACTGAAAGAAAATGGATCAAGACAATAATTGAAATCAAAGACTTTCTAGAAGTCAAGGAAAATAAATACACAGCATATCCAAACTTGTAGAACACAGTAAAAGCGGTGCTAAGAGGAAAGTTTATAGTAATAAAAAGATCAGAGATATCTCATAGTAGCAATTTAACAGCATACCTGAAAGCTCTAGAACAAAAAGAAGTAAGCACATTCAAAAGAAGTAGAAGGCAAGAAATAAAATAAGGCCTGAAATCAATAAAATAAAGAGAATTAGATAAAGTATCAATGAAAAATAGAATTGGTTCTTTGCAAATATCAACAAGAAAACATGTCATTATGCAAACTAACCTAAAAATGAAGATAGAATATCTAAATTAAAATCAGAAATAAAAAGGAGGCCATAATGATGGATAACAAGAAAATTCAAAGAATCATAAGGATACTCGATTAAATTGGGAAATTTAAAAGAAATGAATTAATTTTCTCCACAGGCACCACTTACCAAAGTTAAATCAAGATGAGACAAACAATATAAATAGATCCATGGCCCCTAGTGAAATATAAGCAGTCATCATATGTCTCCCAACCAAATATAAATTCCAAGACCAGATGGTTTTAATGCAGATTATTACCAGACTTTTGAAGAAGAGTTAATACCAGTACTCCTCAAATTATTCCACAAAATAGAAACAGAAGGAACATCACCCAATTCACTTTTATGAGACCATGGTTATCCAGATACCCAAACCACTTACTCCATAAAAAAGAGAATTACAGACCAATTTCTGTAGCAGGGAGTTTCAGTCCCATCCAGCCTGTCATGCAGCCAGTTAGCTTCAATGAATCACACAAAGGCTTATATTAATTACAATCTGCTTAGTCTATGGCTCAGGGATATTACTATCTAGCTCTTATACTTATGTTAACCCATATTTCTATCAGTCCAGTATTTTTATCCTGCTTCTCCTGTGTCTCAATGTCCTCTTTGCACTGCTCTTTCGCTTCCTAGAATTCTCCTAATCTACTTGCCCTACCTCTCCTTCTTGTCTAGCTACTTGACCAATCAGCATTTTATTAAACCAATGTTTGCAGAGACAAATATTGACAGCATATAAGAACATAGTCCCACAGTAAATTTTCCTTATGAATGTAGATCTAAAAACATTAAATGAAATACTTGCAAGCCAAATCCAAGAACACATCAGAACAATCATCCACCATGATCAAGTAGGTTTTATCCAAGAGATGTAGGGATGGTTCAACATGTAAAAATCAGTAAATGTAATCCACTATATCAATAAATAAAAGAAAAAAATTATATGATCATTTTGTTAGATGCATAAAAGACTTTTGATAAAAATCCGATGCACTTTCATGATAAAAGTCCTAGAGAGATCAGGGATACAATGGATTTCATAAACATAAAAAATTACATCAAGCCTATAGCCAACATCAAATTAAATGGAGATAAACTCAAAGCAATTCCACTAAAATCAGGAAAAGTCTTGAAGTCTTAGCCAGAAAAGTAAGACAGCTGAAGGAGATCGGGGGATACAGATTGGAGGGGAAAAATTCAAAGTATATTTATTTGCAAATTATGTGATAGTATACATAATTAAATCTAAAATTTCCACAGGGAAACTCCTACAGTTGATAAACTCTTGCAGCAAAGTAGCTGGATACAAAATTAACTCACAAAATAATAGCAGCCCTCCTATGTTACACTGAGAAAGAAATCACAAAACAACACTTTACAATTGCTTCAAATAACATACAATATCTTGGACTGACTCTAACCAAGCAAGTTAAAGTGTTGTATGATAAAAGATTTAAGACAGTGAAGAAAGAAATTGAAAAAGATATGAGAAAATGGAAAGCTCCCCCATGCTCATGAATAGGTAGGATAAACATAGGAAAAATGGTCTTCTTGCCAAAACAATCTACAGATTCAATGTACACTCTATCAACAATCCAATACAATTCTTCATAGATCTTTAAGACAATTTTCAGCATCATATAGGAACACAAAAATCCAGGATGGCTAAAACAATCCTGAATAATAAAAGAACTTCTGGAGGTGTCGCCATGCCCACTGTTCTAGGGAAGGTTTCTATTTCTGTTTAAAAAAAAAAAGCAAGTCGTAGAGGAACTTTCATACTGTAGTCCACCACTAAAGGAAATTAGAGCAGGAACAAAACAGCAGGAGCTGATGCAGAAGCTATAGAAGGGTGCTGATTACTGGTTTACTCATCATAGCTTATTCTCCCTGGTTTCTTACAGAACCCAGGACCATCATTCCAGAGACAGTACCATGCATAATGGGCGGGCGGGCCCTCCCTCATCAGTTACTAATTAAGAAAATGCCATTCAGTGAAATCTTATTGAGACATTTTCTCAATCAAGTTTCCTTACTTTCAGATGAATCTAGTTTGTGTTAATGAGTTGACAAAACTAGCCAGCACAATTCACTCCTTGTCAATTGAAACACAAGCATACCACTGTTAACCCATAATCTTTCTTTTCTTGTTCACCCCAAGATCACACATGAATATCAGCATTGAAATATAAACAATTCAAGTTTAAAATTATACACTCTTTAAAATTAAAACACTTAATAATTCAATCTAGCTAAAATATTCAGTGTCTTTTAAAGTCCAAAGTATTTACAAAATTCTAATATCTCTTTAAAAATTTGAGCTTTCTTGACTGTGGGCTCTTATAAATATCAAAATTGAGTTAAATACTTACTTCAAGATGGAAGGACCATGGCACAGTCACAATCTGAACAAAGCAAAACCAAACTCCATCAGTAAAAATGATTCCCTATCCAATATCAGGGATTCATTCGGGATTTTCTGGCTCCTCCACTGGCCTTAGATCACTTCTCTGGCTCTACCCTCTGCAGCACACACAGCTTATTTTCTAAGATCAGGCCAGATATACTGAACGTGATAGGAAAGAAAGTAGGGGCTGAACCTGCTAGAAAACAAGTAAAGAACAGCCTTGAACACATTGGCACATGAGTATTGATGAACAGAACACTGTTAACACAGGCACCAAGATCCACAATTAATAAATAGGATCTAAAGAAACGGAAAAATTTCAGTAAAGCATAGGTCATCATCATTTGGACAATGTGTCAGGATAAAGAATGGGAAAGGAGTTTTATCAACTACAGAAAACGATTATAGGTTAATATCCAAAATATATGAAGAGCAAAAAATAGATATAGAGAAAACAAAAAATCCAATTTAAATGGGGTATAGATATAACCAGAGAATTCTCAAATGAGGAATTTCAAATGACTGAGAAACAAACAAATGTTCAACATCCTTAGCCATTGGGGAAATGCAAATCAAAACAAGTTTGAGATTTCATGTTTTATCTTTCAGAGTGGCTAAATTAATAAAACAAATGACAGTAATGCTGGCGAGTATGTGGAGTAAGGGAAACGCTCATACATTACTGATGGGAGTGTAAACCTGTATAGCCACTATGAAAATCAGTTCACAAGTTCCTCAGGAAGCTGAGAATTGATCTACTTCAATAAGACTCTTGGGCATATACCCAAAGGACGCATCATTCTACCACCAAGACATTTGCTTAACTAACCATGTTCTGTATCCATATTATTTCTAACTCTCATTATAAAACCAACAGACTTCTATGAGATAATACTATAATATAAAAGCCAAAACTAAAACATAAGAACAGGGCAAAACAAATTGAAGGAGAATGAAAGAAGAGGAATGAGATAGGTACAAATCAGAAACTCACTTGTTTGAACACCCAAGAATCCCATAAGAACACTAAAAAGAAACATATTACATATATACACATAAAGGACTTGTAGCAACAATAACACACCCCTCACATACACACTGAAATAAAATGAAATAAAATAAAATAAAATAAAATAAAGTAAAATAAAATAAAATAAACCATCAGGAAGAGCTCTGACATGATTCGAGGCAAGAAATCTCCAAAGATGCCATTGAGTATCTATGCTGGGAATGAAGCCTACCCTTAACAGTTTATTTCCCCAGCAAAACTCCTTTGGGGAAAACTAAATATTTATTTGCTAGTGGTTATCAACTGAAAATAAATTCTGGGTTAAAGATGGGGGCGTGTGTCCACTTCTTTCAACTCTAGGACCTCATCTGGTGCAGACCTGTGCAGGCAATGTGTATGCTGCCTCAGTTTCTATGAATTCATGTGTGAATCATTTCTCTTGACTTCAAGGGCCATTTTTCTTTGTTTCCCCCATCCCTTTTGTCTCTTACACTCCTTCTGCCTTCTCTTCCATGAGCTCTGAAGGGAAGTATTTGATCAGTACATTCCATTTAGGGCTGAGTGTTCCGAGATGTTTTACCCTCTGTATAATGTCTGCCTGTGGGTCTCTGTATTTGTTGCAATCTGTTGAAGGAGAGAGTTTCTCTGGTAATGGATAGCCTCAAGCTAAGAGATATCTACCTACCTCTGACTCTCAAGTGTTGGGATTAAAGCCATGTGTCACCATGCTCAGCCCATTCTTCTTTTTTTCTTCTTCTTCTTCTTCTTCTTCTTCTTCTTCTTCTTCTTCTTCTTCTTCTTCTTCTTCTTCTTCTTCTTCTTCTTCTTCTTCGATATTAGTTCTTTTCTTTAAAAATGTTTATACAATATATTATGATCATATTCTTTCCATTTCCCAAATTCATTTCAAATCCTCTTCCTTCCTACATACCCAATTTCACGCTCCTGCTCTCAACAAACAAACATAAAAAACAAAAAATGCACCAAGAAAAATAGATTCCAACAGTCAACAGGACAAAACAACAACCTACAGAATGGGAAAAGATCTTCACCAACCCTACATCTGACAGAGGACTGATTTCTAAAATATATAGAGAACCCAAAAAACTAGAGGCCAAAACACCAAATCATCCAATCAAAAAATGGGGTTCGGAGCTAAAAGGGGAATTCTCAACAGAAGAATTACAAATGGTTTAAAGGTACTTTAAGGACTACTCAACATCTTTAGCCATCAGAGAAATGCAAATCAAAATAACTTTGAGATACCACCTTATACCTGTCAGAATGGCTAAGATCAAAAACACAGATGACAGCTTGTGCTGGAGAGGATGCAGAGCAAGGGAAACACTCTTCCATTATTAGTGGGAATGTAAACTTGTACAGCTACTTTGGAATGCAGTATGTCATTTCCTCAAAAAACTGGGAATAAATCTCCCCAAGGATCCAGCAATACCACTTTTGGACATATAAACAACCTAGATGCCCCTCAACTGAAGAATGGATTAACAAATTGTGGTACATCTACACAATGGAGTACTACTCAGCAGTAAAAAAAAAAATGACATCCTAAAATTTGTAGACAAAAAAGAAGGATTTGGAGAGTATCATCCTGAGTGAGGTAACACAGACCTATAAAGATAGACATGGGATGTACTCATTCACAAGTGGATTTTAGACAAAAAGTAAAGAATGTCTAGAATGCAAACAACCCCTGAAGAGCTGGGGTTCAGAAAGAACTTAAGAGAGATATCCAGAGACTCCCCTAAGAAGAGAAAATAGAGACAATCTCCTTAGCAAGTTGGGATCATAACAAAGAGAGTTGTGAAAAAAATCATGAGAGAAGGAGATGGTTGAGTGAGAGGAGCAACAAAAAAAGAGAAAAAAAGAGACTGATATCTTGATAGAGGAAGCCACTGTGGGGCTGGAAAGAGACCAGGTACTAGGGAAACCTCCAAGAACTCACAGAGTGTCCCTGGATAAGACTCCAATCAATAATGGAGGAGGTACCTAAACAGGACTTCCCCTATAATCAAATTAATGACCACACTAAGTGTCATTATAGAACCTTCATCCAGCAACGAATAGAGGCAGAAGCAGATATCCATAGCTAAGCACCAGGTTGAGCTTCTGGTCCAGCTAAACAGAGAGAGAGGAGAGTATATATGAGCAAAGAGATCTGGATTATGAGGAGGAATCCCACAGAGATGGGTGGCTGGAGCTTTTGGAAGCTCACTGAATCAAAAGCAGATGCTGGGGAATTTTCAGGAAAAGGAACTAAGCCCTCCAAAGGTATATGACTGTTGAATGGCATGGGCAGTATGTAAAACATTGGGTAGTAGGATCAGACCATGTTCCTGGTGCATGATCTAGCATCTTGGAGCCCATTCCCTACAGAGGAACACCTAACTCAGGCCTAATACTGGAATTATGGAATTGGATCTACCTCAAATGAATACAGCATACTGAACTGATCCACCTTGGGACTCCTTGCCCTCCTTGGGGAAAGGATGGGGGGACGAGGTGGGCAGATGCTGAGGTAGGACTGGGAGGGATTGGGAGAAGGGAAGGGTGTGCAGGGGCATACATGGTAAAAAAAAAAAAACCTTGAAAATTTTATATATATATATATATATATGTATGTATGTATGTATGTATATATACAATGGAGTCCATTTTGTTGATCAACTGTTCTTAAGCATGATGCCTGCTCAGTTATGTAGTTATTGATACATTTAATGTTACTCCATGGGATAAATGGATTTTTCCTTTCTCAATGGTCTACTTGGCTAAAGGTGGGACTTTGTGTTCACTTCCAAGTATCCATCCTGAGATAATTTTAAAGCTTGACCTTGTGCAGATTTTATACACGGTGAATTGATATGTATACCAAACCCAAAGCAAAAGCAATTTTTAGATTTCTAGACACAGCCACCTTCCTTGTTTTTAATATATCCTTGATATTGCCAGCACCTCGGTAAATACTAAGTATCATCTCTAGTCAGCAAACTACCTACACAGAACAATAGCCAAATAAACATCCAAGAGCAACAAAAACGAGAGAGAGAGAGAGAGAGAGAGAGAGAGAGAGAGAGAGAGAGAGAGAGAGAGAGAGATTGTAGTGGTTTTCTGATGTGGGAATGCGTTTATGTTTGCTGTGAATCTCAATCTTTAAATAAAGGAGCTGTTTTGGGCCATGACAGGCACCATAGAAGAAGTAGGAGGAATCAGAATAGGCAGGAAAAGAAGGGTGGAGTCAGAGGCAGACCGAGCTGAAGCCGCCCAAGGAGCAACATGTAAGGAACACGGGTGAGCCACGGGCCACATGGCAGACAGATTAATAGAAATGGGTTGATTTAAGATGTAAGAGCTAGCTAGCAATGTGCCTAAGATATAGGCCAAACAGCATGGACTTAATATAAGTGTCTGAGTCATTTCTGGGGACCTGGGCGGCGGGCAGGTGGCTAAGGGGTCTGGCGCGGCAGATCTGTGGGTCCAGGCCCCTGGCCGCCCGGGACCTAGAAACCCCACTACTACAGTTTTTGAATGAAACTCAGAGAAGTACGTAGTCCCCATCTATGACTGCAACTCAGGGAAAAGCAATATCCTGGGATATGGTGGTATATAATTACATCATGATCATTTAATCTTTAAGACAAAATTCATACATTTTTGAGCAAAAGTTACCTATGGTCTGTCTGTATTACTGTACCATATGAATATTCAGGACTATTATATAAAAACAGCAAGGGCACTATGGCAAAAATTAGAGACTTTGGATTAGACCTTGGTTTTCATTTCAGACTTTCCACTTTCTATATGAACGGCATCAGACAAGTTACTTAAATTCTGTGAACCTGTTCCTTTAGCTATAAAAGAGGTTAATGCTACTTTCTTTGTCAGGTTGTAGTGAAAGGTAGAGACAATAATCTGAAACTCAGTGCTAAAACCATCTATTAAATGCCTGGCACAAAAAAGACATTTAGTAAATGGAATTATTAATGAAAAATATTTCTACTGAAGTGCCACCATTAAAAATTCACTCCTATGGGTTAATGAGATACTCACTTAAACAGTCATTTCCAGCCAAAGTTGTAACATACATAATGTGCCTTATCTATATTTAGACCTCCCCATTTTATGCCCTTCTGTCCTTAAATTGGTATTTGGTTAGAAAGAGATATCAGACAATGCTTGGAAAAATTAAAACAAAGCAAAGTTTCAATCTGTTTTTCAAGACAGAGATTCTCTGTGAAGCTTGGCTGTCCCAGAACTCACTCTGTAGACCAAGTTGACCTCCTACTCAGAGATCCACCTGCCTCTGTCTCCTGAGTGCTAGGATTCAAGGCTTAAGCTGCCACCACCCAGATTAAAAGTTCCTGTATTTTAGTCTACATGTGCAATTTCAGCAGTTAGGTGATAGATGTGACACATTTAAAAAGTTATTTTTCTAGAAAATAGAGCTGGATCCAGAAATATAAATGTTGTGATAGAGTTAGGGCATTATCATTTCAGCAGCATATTCAAGTCTGACTTAATATGTGTATTTCTTCCTCGTGACTGCATACATGTCTGATTCCCTTAATCATCCACTGCTTTCTCACGTTACTACAAAAAAGTGAGGAATGACTCGGTAATAGAGTCTGCAAGATAGACCATAATCATGTGGAAGAGTAGCACCCCAAATCCGGAGTGCTTTGTAGGAGAACATTAAATGGCAAAATATGGTCACATAATCTCTGCAGTGTTTCATTCTGCATGGAAATTTAATTATATTTAGCTATGATCAGATAAACATGAAATAACTTTTCTTGATTTTAAAAATTGATTTATGTGTTTTCATGTGTACTGTGTATATGGTCTTGTGCACCTGGAGGCCTGAAGAGGGCTTTTGCATCATATGACCTAGAATGGGAATTGCAATCATCTGTGAACTTCATTGTGGATTCCGGGAATTAAACCTAGGTCCTCTGCAAGAGCAACAAATACTCTGAACTACTGAGCCATCTCTCCAGCTCAACTTTGTTTCACCTTTACTGTTACAGGTTGCCACGTCTACCATCATCTCATCATTGCCGTCACTGGCCCCTCATCATTGGTCGCGCTATTGAGAATCTGATGTGTGAAGAAAAAGATGTGCATGTGTGTTCCAGGTATGACACAGACCATTAATCTCAACAGAGGAAGAGAGACAGGAGGATATCTGTGAAATCAAGACCATCCTGGTCTATATAATGAGTTCTAAGCCAGCCAGAGGGACATAATGAGCCCTTTTATTCCCTGATCAAACCTGAAATCTATCCATTAGTTTTGGAGAATGCAATATGCAATGTTTTTTCCAGGTCAAACATTTCAAAAATCCTTCTAAATGAGACAAATGATGCCTGTGAATACATGCTATGTGTCAGATAGTTTTTGTTTATTCCTTGATTTTTTCCATTTAAAAATTTCTTTGTTTTATTTTATGATACATCTTTTCTTACTATATTCAAATATATATAACAATAAAATATTATTCAATATTATAATTAGTGTGAGAGTTCAATTTAGACCTGAGAATTCCACTTCTTTCTTAGGCCCTACCAGTTTTTGATTTTTAACACCTGTCTTGTCTGCTACCTTTCTATATGGTCACTTTTATTTCTGGCACATAATTTAGGCACACTCTGAGACTCAGGATGAAATTTCACTGAGGCTTAAACATGTTCTTCCCCCACATTCTTTATCTCAGTGATATTCTAAAACCAAAAAGTTGTGAGTTCTGCTGACTTTTGACTTCTTGCTAGTGCTTTCATCCAAAAGAAGTTTATTTTTAAAAGCCATATCCCAAAATATGACTCCTATCCTACTTCCAGTCACTAAGGGATACACCTTTATCAACTGTTACTGAGTTAGTGAAATGTAGTTGGCTGATTTGGTTAAATAGAAAAACTAGCCAGCTGCAACAAGCCTATTAGCCTCTGAATCAAGTAAAACATTTATCACAACCAATACTACCCTTCAAAAAATGTAAGCGTAAGAAAACAATACAGAGAATCAATGAATCAAACAGTTGGCTCTTTGAGAAAGTAAATAAGATAGACACACCTTTATCTAAACTAACCAAAATTCAGAGAGAGAATATCCAAATTAATAGAATCAAAAATGAACAGGGGGATATAACAGGTACCAAGGAAATCCAGAAAATCATTATGTCACACTTCAAAAACTCAAACTCCACAAAATTGGAAAACCTGAAAGAAACAGCTTTCCCTATAGGTATCATTTACCAAAATAAAATCCAGACCAGATGAACAATTTAAATAGACATATAGACCCTAAGTAAACAGAAGCATTTAGTAAAAGTCTCCAAAAAAGCCCAGAACCAGATTATTTCAGCATTGAATTCTATCAGAATTCCAAAGAAAGACAAATATTAATACTCCTCAATTGTCCCACACAATAGAAACAGAAGGAACACTGCCAAACTCTTTTTATAATGCCACAGTCACACTGATACCCAAACGACACAAAGATATAGTAAAGAAAGAAAATTACAGACCAATCACTCTCACAAACATTGATGCCAAATTACTTAATAATATACTAAGAAACCAAATCCAGGAACATATCAAAATAATCATCCAAAATGATCAAGTAATCTTCATCCAAGAGATGCAGGGATTATTCAACATATGAAAATCTGTCAATGTTATCCATCATATAAACAACCTGAAAGAAAAGAACCATGTGATTATCTCATTAGATGTTAAAAAATTCTTTGACAAAATCCACCACTCCTTCATGATAACGGTCTTGGAGAGATCAATGATACAAGGAACCTAAATATAATAAAGTCAATACACAGCAAGCTGACAGACAACATCAAACTAAATGGAAAGAAACCCACAGTGATCTCACTAAAATCAGGAACAAGACAAGACTGTCCACTCTCCTGTAGTGGGATTATGTTCCATTGTAAATAATTGTCCTGCCTACTGGTTTAATAAAAATGCTGATTGGCCAAAGGCAGACAAGAAGTATGGGCAGAATTGCCAGACTAAGAAAACTCTGGGAACAGGAAGAAGAGAGCAGAGAAGCCACAGAGCTGCCAGAAAAGCCAGCAGATGCAGAGGACAACTATGCTGCTCTGAGAAAAGGTACCGAGCCACATGACTGAACAGGATAAGAGTCATGAGTTAGATTAAAAGCAAGGCTAGCAAGTTATATACATGGGCCCCAGGTCAATCAGATTACAATTAATATAACTGTCTGTGTGTTTTAGTGGGACTATGGGACTGTAGGCTGGAAAGTGCAGGCCAACAGGCTAGGCTGGGGAAAGTCCAGACAGAAGAATAATACAAGACTCTCCTCATATCTATGCAATATAGTCCTAGAAATTCTAGCTAGAGCAATAAGACAACAAAAAGAGATCAAGGGGATACAAATTGGACAGCAATAAGTCAAACTGTTTCTATTTGCATATGATATAGTATACATAAGAGAACCCCTAAATTCTTCCAGGGAACTCCTACAGCTGATAAACACCTTCAGCAATGTGGCAGGGTACAAGATTAACTAAAAAGAAAAATCAAGAGTCCTCCTATACACAAATACTAAAGGAGCTGAAAAAGAAATCAGGGAAATATTACCCTTTACAATAGCTTCAGATTACATCAAATATGTTGAGGTAACTCTAACTAAAGAAGTGAAAGACCAATATGATAATAAATTTAAGTCACTGAAGAAAGAAATTGAAGAGGATATCAGAAAATGAACAGATCTCCCATACTCTTGGATAGGTAGGATCAACATAGTAAAAATGGCAATTTTACAAAAAGAAATCTACAGATTTACTACAATCCTCATAAAAATCCCAATACAATTTGTCACTGACCTTGAAAGAACAATGCTCAACTTCATATGGAAAAAAAATCCAGGATTTCCAAAACAATTCTGTTTAATAAGAGAAGTTCAGGAAGCATCACTATTCGTGACTTCAAGTTCTGCTATAGAGCTACAGTAATAATTTTTAAAAGCTTGGTATTGGCATAAAAACAGACTTGTGAATCAATGAAATCAAATTGAAAACCCTGATATTAATCCATACACCAATGAACACCTGATTTTTGACAAAGAGGCCAAAAATATAAAATGGAAAAAGATAGTATCTTCAACAGTGCGGGCATAACTGGATGGTGGCATGTAGAAGAATGTGAATACCCTGTTTATTACCCTGCACAAAACTCAAGTCAAAGTGGGTTAAAGACCTCAATCTAAACCAAGTTACATTGAACCTGATAGAAAAGGTGGGAAATAGCCTTGAATGCATTGGCACAGGACCACTTCCTAAATATAACACTAGTAGCACAGAGACTGAGAGAAACAATTTGTAAATGGAACTTCCTGAAACTGAGAAGCTTCTGTAAGGCAAAAGAATGAGTACTTTTGGAATGGGTAAAGATCTTCACCAACCCTACATCTGACAGAAGACTGATCTCTAAAACATATTTTTTAAAAACATCTCAAGAAAGAGGTCAAAAGCCAAATAATCCAATTTAAAAATGGGGTACAGAGATAAAAAGGGAATTCTCAACAGAAGAATTTCAAATGGCCAAAAGATACTTAAAGAAGCCCAACATCCTTAGCCATCACAGAAATGCAAATTAAAACAACTCTGAGATGCCATCTTACACCAGTCAGAATGGCTAAGATCAAAACACTGACATCCTGAAATTTTCAGGTAAATGGATGGAAAAATATCCTGAGAGAGGTACACAGACCACAAAAGATAAACATGGTATGTACTCACTCATCAGTGGATTTTAGAAGTAAAGCAAAGGATGGTCAGGCTACAATTTACAGCCCCTGAGCATCTAGGTAACAAGGGGTAACTTAAGAGAGATATTCATGGATCCCCCTGGGAAAGGGAAATAGAGAAGATCTCTTTAGTAATTGGGGACCATGAGAGGAGTGGGCAAGAGGAGGTGGAAAGAAAACATGAGTGAATGGGATGGCTGAGTTGGGAAAGGGACAGAGAGGGAGAACAATGAAGAGATACCTTGATAGAGGGAGCCATTGTGGGGTTAAAGAGAAACCTGGTGCTAGGGGAATACCCAAAAACTCACAAAGATGATCCCAAATAGGACTCTAAGCAATAGTGGAAAGGGTGTGTGAACTGGCCTCTCCTGTAATCAAATGGAAGATCACCTTAATTGTCATCACAGAACCTTCATTTAATAACTGATGGAAGCAGATGCAGAGATCCACTGCTAAGCACTGAGTCGAACAGTTCAGCCGAAGAGAGGAAAGAGAAATTATATGAGTAAAGGAGTGAAGATCATCATGAGGAAACCCACAGAGACAGCTGACCTGGGCTATTGGGAACTCACTGACTCTTGACTGATAGCAGGGCAACCTGCATGGGACTGAACTAGTCAATCTGAATATGGGTGGCAGTTGCATGGCATGGGCAGTTTGTGGGGCCTCTGGCAGTGGGACCAGAACGTTTTCCTAATGCATGAACTGTCTTCTTGGAGTCCAGAACGTTTTCCTAATGCATGAACTGTCTTCTTGGAGTCCATCCTTTACAAAGGAACACCTTGCTCAGCCTGATACTGCGGGGAGGGGCTTGGGCCTACCTCAACTGAATATGCCAGACTGCATTGACTCACCGGGGAATTTTTACCCTCTGAGGAATGGAAAGGGGGATAGGGTAGAGAAGCTGGCGGATGACTGGGAAGAAGGGAGGGAGGAGGAATAGTGGTATGTTTTATAATTTAAATAAAAACAAAGTTTAAAAAGAAGTGCATGAGAGGTCAATTATATATATAAAGAGCAGAGGAGCAGACATAATAGTACCACAACAAAAATAGGCCAAATCCAATAGCTGATTTTTGTCTGTATATTTTGTAATATTTCTTTTCTTTTGTGTGTAAGGGTGTTTTTCCTTCACCATGTGCACGCCTGGTGCCTAAAGAGGCCAGAAAGGGGTATCAGATATCCCGGAATTGGAGTTGGGGGATGGTTTTGAGCCACTGAGCCTAGGTCCCTTGCCCAAGCAACAAGGGTTCTTCATGCTGAGCCACCTCTCTAGCCCTTATCTAATTTATTTTACTGGACAGTATCTCTAATTCCTTCAAGAGTTAAAAAAACATCAGTGAAAATAACTTGCATGTTCTATCGTAAAAAGCATTAATAGGTATAACAAGCAAATCAATATTGGAACCAATGAGGAACTTAAAATATAAGCTTTCAAATGTCTCAGCCTAAATATTACAAGTATAGATATATATACAACCATGTGAGTACATAGGGAATGCTTCGATTTTAACCAAAAATGTAGTACTCTACTTCATATAAAGAAGTTTTCCATATAAGCAAAGAAGTAATAATTGACAGAAATAGAAATGGTTGGCATACATGTCTCCACAAGGTTCTGTTTTATCACCGTATTTTGTATTAAATTATTTTTTCTTTGTATCCAAATGGAGAACTTCTATAGGGAAATTTACTGTTCTCCCATTAGTTTTCAAGTGTGTAGTGCAGCTTTGGCACAATATGGGCACAGTTATGGCATGTCTCAGCATTTAACATTGAATTTCTGCTAACTCCTGCCCTGAGATTTGAATTCCAATTTGTTTTAAAGAGTTATTTATTTATATATGTATTTGTGTGTTTGTGTGAATTTGTGTGAACTATAAGTACGTAGGTACCCTATGGGGCCACCGGGTGTTGGATCTCCTAGAACTGGAGTCGTGCATGGGCAGTTACTAGTCCCCTGGTGTAGCTGCTAGAAATTCAGTTTGGATTCTCTGCAATAGCAGTAAGTGCTCTTAACTGCTGAGACATTTCTTTCACTTCTTGGATCCCAGTTCTTAGTTCTTCTCAATAATTGGGGCCTAGTTATGTGGTAATATATATTTAATAAATTTTTATCTGATTAATAAAATTAATCTAGAATATCAGAGTCAATCACAAAGCCAACCCAGGCAGTGATGGTGCATGCCATTAGTCCCAGAACTTAGGAGGCAGAGGCAGGAGGAGCTCTATGAGTTTGATGCTATTCTGGTCTAAAAAACAAGTTCCAGAACATCCAGAACTGTTACACAGAAGACCCTGACTTCAAAAATAAAACAAAACAAAACAAATAAAATAAAAAGGCTGGAGAGATAGCTCTGTCCTCTGATATTCCAGACTGTTTTATTAAGCATATATCATTACATAGTTATCTAACAAGGTTGTCTAGCTGAAAGCTGAGCATTGTGGTTCACACCTTTAATCCCAGTACTAAGAAGGCAGAGGCAGGAGGATTTCTGGGAATTCAAGACCATCCTGGTCTACAAAGTAAATTTCAGGACAGCTAGGACTGTTACACAGAGAAACTCTGCATCAGGGTTGAGGGTGGGAGGGAGATTGTCTAGCTGCTGAGAAGTCTGCCTTAATCTTGCTTCAAAAAGCTGGTGTGTTTATATATCAATGCTTCACAATTTATTTTTTAAAATAGTAAACTCAGTGTTAATTCTTTTTTATTCCATCAAAATGCTGAATTTTCCAAAGGAAAATTTTAAATATGGGAGATAAGCAGTGAATGGCAGTTCAGTGACACCTTAGCCCTCAAAGGCTGGTATCCGAATGGTAGTTAAAGAGGATGAGTGACTCAACTGAGCTGTGTCTACTGATACTGTGGTGGTGTAGGTAATTATTTCTTGTCATTGGCACTCAGTTCTAATTGCCAGCACTCTTCTTCTGCACAAGTCCCAGAAAGGCTATCAAATGTGAGCCAAGTTTCAATTTTGACTTAACCACTTCTGGCCGCATGGACCCCTTTTTGATACAAAGGGGAATTTATTTTAGACCCTCTCATCAAAGGCCGAAATCAGTAGATCTAAAATAAATCAAAAGTAGACTACATTTAGTAATCAGGCTGCTTTTGTGTGCATACATTAAAATCTATTGCTAAAATTAGAGGCCAGTTACCTTCAAATCTACCACTTTCCCAGAAGTATTACAATATAAGAATTTTTATTGCCTGGCTATTGCACTTTTGAAAGCATCATTAGCATGTCTTTTACATGGACTAAATGAGGTCCCATAAAGATCTACACATTTCAGGAAATCTCTAAGAGGCAATCTCATACTCATTCTAATCACTAATAAAGGGCAATAACTATGTCATGGGGTTTGAAATGTGAATATTTGGAATGTTTTCTTTCCGGACAGGAAAATATTTTAGGGAGCTTAATCATCCTCAGACTTTCACAAAGACAGTGCATTATTGCTCCTCACCTCACTGCTCCCTGTGGATAATTGTTAATGGGGTTTTCTGCCAAGTAATACTGCTGCAGTTGGCCATGCTGTCATCAAGATGCTCTAGACTTTGGAATGCCTGCCATTCTAGTCTTCAAAGGCAGCACCCAGCATCAATAATTAATCCTGTAACTTGTCAAGCCAGTCCTTTCTGTGTCCCATCATCAATATACTTCAATGTTATATTCAACCAAGGTCTTTGGCAGTCACTTAACAAACCACAGCAATTGTCACTACATCTGTATTTTCTACTGTAATGAAAGCCCTGCTTTGTCAAATTTACTATTAAATGGATTTTTACCTTTCAGCTCTTTCCAACACGTGCAACAGTATCAAACATAGAAAAGCAGTTAATACATATTTGTGACTGAAAAAAATCACAGGAACAATAAATATGAAAACTGTTATGTGCTTAATTTAATCCCCATGTATATTATTACTATAAAGGAAGCACTATAATTTATGAATAAGAAAATGTAGGATCAGAAAACTAATTTAAGGGCTGAGATGAATAGACTGTAGTGGTAAAGTAACCGTTTAACAAGTTTGAGGCCATGGATTCAATCCCAGCACAAGGAGATGGGGGTGGGGTCAGCTGGAGATGTAGCTGAGTTGGTAGATTGCTAGTAATGCATGCATGAAGTCCTGCGCTTGATTCATAACCCTCAATAAAACTGAGTATTTTGGTTAATACCTGTAATCTTAGTACTTAGGAGACAGAGTCAGAAAAATCAAAAGTTTAAGTCCATCCTTGGCTATGTAGAAATTTCAAGGCCACCCTACGATACATAGATCCTATTGAGAAGAGAAGGAAAAGAAGAATAAGTGGAGAGCTCAGGGCAGGATAAGCAGAGAAGAGAAAACTTGAATTATATTCAAAAAGTCTATATCTGTAATTCTTTTGCTACAACAGTTTTCCATAATAGAAATAAAGAACTTACAGGAATTTAACTTAACCAGAATGCAAAGTGCCTGTGGAAATTGATAACACTTAAAATCTTCATGAAACTTTCTATGGGCCAGGCACTATTGGACAAATCATAGCTGTAAACTGAAGGTACACCTCAGTGCTTAGATAGAAATATTGCTCTGCTCAGCAAGTGGGGGGCCTAAGACAAGGTCTCACAGCTACTAACAGATTTTAAGTTCAAACTCAGTTAGCTGGGCTCCTGAGACAAATTTCTTCAGACTTCAAAGGCTCACTAAAGAGATGCACAAAAGTAGACTATAAAGAAAGGGAGATATGAAATATTTAATAATTCTACAAAATGTAAATGACTTTAGCACAGTTTTCTGTAATTGTCAACATAAGCAACTATGTTTTATCATCCTCCCTCCCTATATATGAGACAAGCCATAAAAAAGGTTTCAGGCACAAAGATAAAAGCTTTGGGGGTATTTTTATTCAAGACAGCTCTCATTTTTTGTTATCCCCTTTCTGCCTGAAGAACTCAGAGAGACATTTTTGCAAGCTCTCCAATCACAATAATATTTTGGCTTGGGGTTAGAAGTAGAGTGGGCATAAATGAAAAGTGTAACTAAAAGCAAGGTTATATGACTTCAGGAATTCCTAGACTGAGAAGACCTGGATATAAAGCCCAAAACCAAAACAGGACTACAATTTATTTTCACAATGATAGAGAAGGATTTTTGTTTGGGACACAACATTAGTAGCATGATGCATTCGTTAAGGGTGTGATTTAATCTATAACTGGAATCTGTGCTAGTTTGTGAATTTTAGATAAGTAAACTTAAGCCTCTGCCTTCTATCAAATGATATTATTCAAGTGCTGTCCTTGGGATGTTGACAGGAAAACCTGCTAGCAGGTAGTATGTGCTCAATGAATCCTGCTAGCTGTCATTTGCATTAGTATAGAAACAAAAGACACTTGCTCAATGGAACCCTCTTCACCTACTTGTGCCCTGGTCATCATTTTTACAGAGTAGTAGGTCACAAAGATGGGCAGATATAATGATTATGAAAGATCCTTTTAACATAATTTCTTCAATGCTTGGCTACTGTAAATTTGGCTGATGACTAAATTATCTTGATCATGCTTTGGATAACATCTATTCCTGTTGATTTATCAGGTATCTGAAAGTAGCCAAAGGTTGTGAGCACTGAGCCATCTGTAGACTCTGACATTTTTGGGATTCATACTAGCCTTGTGCTGTCTTCATATTCTAGGTTAAGAAAGTTTTCCTAATGATAGCTTCTAATATAGTTACACTCATCCACTTACTGAATACAATTTTAACTATTTCATTAAAATTATTCTTTGATAATTTTATTCATGAATATAATGAATTTTAGAAGTTGTCATTTTCATGATCCTCTCTTACTCACCCTCCCTCTTCATTCGAAACCCTTCTCCTTCTTAAAAGTCTACCTCCTACTTTCTTGTCTCTTGCATATGTGACTCAATAATCGTAAATAGGGTTGCTTGCCTAAGCATGGCTGTGTCCTTATTTACTGGCCTGTAGGCACCTTCTCACTGGGTACATTCACCCCAACCAACCATTTATTAACTACCAATTGTCCTTCCAGGTGGGGTAGGACCCTGTGAATCCCTCCTCCGTGAACAATGAATTGTTGAGAAGCCCAATATTTTTCAGAACTTGTATAAGAAAACACTGCTGCTGTGAGAATATGAGTATAAAAGCCATGTCAGATCTAGAAGATGTGTTTTGTGACATACCTATAGCCTAGCTATTTCATTCTTTCTATTCACTCTTCCATGATGTTTCTTGATTCTTGAACAGGCCAATAGAGATGGCCTGTTTAGAGAATACCCCCTCCACCATACTAATTCTTAGAACACTGACTAGTTATGAGTCTCTGCACCGACATCTTGCCACAGCACTAAGAAGCTTCTCTGACAAAGGCTGAGAGTAGCACGGATCTGTGGTATAAACATGAATATTTCAAAGGCATAAATGCATTTTCTTTCTGAAATATTCACAAATCAGTCTTCTCTAATCCCTTTGTCTCTTATAAGGAATTTTCTTGCTTCATTTGCCATATTTGTTTTCCAGTGTTAGTTCTCTTTCACTCTGGGTGCATCACAGGCTCTAAAAATATATGGATTTCAACTTGACTCCTTGAAAAAAGCAGGAGCTGTGAGCAGGGAGTTTTACTGGGAAGCCTCCACAAGTCCCATTCCCACAAATACTGGTAATGGCCGTATATAGTTGAGGTATATTTTTATTTTTAAAAAAAGATTTAAAATCTTAGTTTCTGTGGATGGGTGTTTTGTTTCATGAATGCATGTGCATCATATGCATGTCTAATACCTAAAGAGTCCAGAAGAGGGCATCAGAACACCTGGAACTGAGTTATAGAAAGTTGTAAAGCACCAATGTGGGTGCTAGGAATCAAACCATGAGAGTAACAAGTGCTCTTAATCACTCCACTCATACCTCCATTTTACAGAAAAGGAAATTAAGGTTAAAAGATGATAAGTGAGTCTATCAAAAGAATATGGCTCTTCTGGTGCAATACGGACCATGATACTTCAAATACAACCTTTTTCACTCAGCCAAAAGGTGACAGCAAGTTGTGCTTTCAAACACCCTGCATTTCTGCTAAAGCAGCTTTTTTTCTTTTTGTCAGTAGGGAAATGAAACAGATTTCATGCCTCTGATGTCCTGGTGGGTAGTAGTCTTTCTTTTTGCTGACAGTGATAAGAATTTCTGAGGACTAGTTGCTAAGGAAAAAGAATAAGCCAGTTCTTCCTAATGTCTCTGCCAAGCATACCCTGCTCAGGTGATGAGAATACACTTGACCTTCTTCTTTCTACCCCATAATCTCCAATTCTTCTGTGACAGGTAGAATAATGGTTTCCCAAAAAGGCATCCTTATCCCTGGAAGCAGTGATAGCTGCCTTACACAGCAAAAGAACTTTCTTGTGTAGAGTTTTTAAAAAAATACTGAAATGGGAATAATTTTATGGATTCTCTAGGAGAATTCACTGAGAGGTCTTACAAGGAAAGGATATCTGAAGATGTCATCATCAGTTTTAAAAGACATAGAAAGGAGCCATGGGCCAAGGAACTCAGGGATCTGTAGAAGCTAGGTGTATTAGCCATGGCTGTTTAAACAAACAGAATGGGTAGAATCAATTTATTCTAGTCTATATATTGTATATAGACTAGATAGGATATAAATATATATCTCATATATATTATATACAGAGAGAGGAGAGAGCAAGAGTCAGAGAGAATTTGTTAGAATGGTTTAGAGGCTGTGGTATTCAATGTAGTCCAAAAATAGATGTCTCCTCAAGGCCAAGAATTTGGTAGTCCGTGAGACTGTATGTTTCAGCACCTAGCTTGGTGTTGAAGTTCTAAAGGAATCTGAGAGAGCTGTTAATCTTCAGTCTACATGTAGGCCTCAGCAACAGGACAAATGAACTTGCCAGCAAGAGTGAAGGCAAGTAGGAAAAAAGGCAAAAGCTTCTTTCCTCCATATCCTTTTATGTGGGCTGCCACTAGAAGGTGTGAACCAGATTTAGACTGGCTCTTTCCACCTCAAAAAATCCAGTCAAGAAAATTTCTCACTGATCTGCTCATCTGCTTGGGTTTTAGTTGCTTTCAGATATAATAAATTGACAACTAAGATTTTAGCCATGACATTAGAAAAGAAAAAGATTTATCTCTCCTTCAATGTTTTAAATTGTAGCCAGGTTGATACCTCGATTTTATCCTAATAAAATTTATTTCAGACCTCTGTTCTCAGATATTTAGTATTTTTTACAATATTAGATTTGCTACAGTACCATAAGAACCATCTGCTAAGAACCATATGTTGTTGAGTATCATGGTGTTTAGCTTTAATTCCAGCACTGGAAGACAGAACTGGGAGGATCTCTATGAGTTGGAGGTCAGCCTTGTCTACATAACAAGCTTTAGGCTTGCTAACACTATATAATAAGATACTGTCTAAAAACAAAACAAAGCAAGTACTCAAACCAAAACAAAGCATAAATTTAGATCAGTGGTTCTCAACCTGTGGGTCACAAGGACCCTTTCACAAGGATTACACCTCAGATATCCTGTATATCATATATTTACATTATCAATAATAATAGTAGCAAAATTACAGTTAGAAGGTAGTAACAAAAAATAAGTTTATGGTTAGGAGTCACCACAATGGCATTAGAGATGTTGAGAACCACTGCTTTAGATATCATCATCTCCTAAAAATATTTGGACCATCCAAGGCAAAGACAAGTATCAGTCAATCCATGTCTTGGATGATAAAGAATTTCCCAGTAGGAACTTGAGTTCCACATTATTTTAATCTTTCTTTCTTCTGTTTTAGTTTCCTACTTGTAAGAGAAGTTTGGGTTCCTTTCACCTTTTATGTGGAACCCTCTGAGAAATACTCTAAAGTCTGCAATGAAAAAAATACTGCCCTTTCAGCAGGTGAATGTGTTTTCTTCCAGTCTCTAGAATGTAGCAACTTTGAGTAAGAAACATCCTCTGGCTTTTATGCTTTCACTGTATATTAGGACTGTGTTTACTTATGCATAGATACATATACAACTGCAAAAATCCAAGTACAATACAATGGCTTCTAGGTACCACAAAACAGGATCAATATTTTAATTTTAGCCTAGTTTCATTATCTGATTCTTTTGCAATTCTCAGTATCAGTTGTAGAATTAAAGTTTACAATAAAAGTCTTCTCCCTAAATGTTTCATTATTAATCTCTAGAAGGTGGGTAATGAGTGAAAGGAGAGATGAATGGAGAGATAGATTGTAATGTATGTTTTTTAACAATTCTTTATTTTAAAACCTTATAGAGAGAGGTGCTGTAAAGATTGGTTGGCAGTTAAGAGCACTTGTGCTCTTCTGGAGATCTTGAATTTGGTTCCCAACATTCCTGTAACTCAGTGTTCTGGAGACCTGATACCCTCTTCTGGCCTCCATAAGAACCTACATACACATGACATGCAAACACAGAGTGGGGAGGGGAAGGCTGGGGGAAGAGGAAGAAAGGGAGAGAGAGAGAGAGAGAGAGAGAGAGAGAGAGAGAGAGAGAGAGAGAGAGAGAGAGAGAGAGAGAGAGAGAGAGAGAGAGAGAAATAATTCTTAGAGGAAAAAACTACAACACTGGAAAGAAAACTCAGAAGTTAAGAGAACTGGCTGCTCTTCCAGATGACACCCAGGTTTTGAGCCCTGGCACTACATGGTGGTTACAGTCTACAGCTGTCTGTAAGACAAATTCCAGGAATTTGACCCCTTGTGGTCTGTGAAGACAGCAAGTACACATATAGTACACAGCCATAAACTCAAGCAAAATGCTCACACATATAAAAATAATTTTAGAAAGAGGTAGTCGTATAAGCTTTCTTTTGCTGGGTATGCAGAATAAACTTTTAGTTCTAGTACTTGGGTATCACATGCAGATGGCTTTCTGCGACTCTAAAGGCAGTCTGATCTACATTCCAAGTTTTAAGTCAGCCAGGACTATATGGTTAAGCCCTATCTCAAAAATAGTAATCATTGTTATTCAAAAGCATTCTTCATAACTACTGTCATGAGGAAGAAAGCTAAAGATGCATTTCCACATACACATATGCACCCACCCATATATATATATATATGTACTTTATTAAAATGTATAGATAAATTATACATTTTTAAATGGAGGTCAGTATTTCTTAAAATTTTAGGGAGATTGCTTCAGAAAACCAATATTCTTTCTTTTCCCTAAGCCTGCCCACTACCTCAAATGATACTGCATATCACAGCCTTTGCATTTCATTCACTGTCAAACTGCAAACATCCTGGGTCTTGATGGCTCAGGTCAACTGTAATCTCCATCTCCTCTATGATCAGGGCATATTGGAAGTTCATGGACAGCATTTAGAATTCACAGCAGGTGAACACAGCAGACAGGACAATCAAAGATGTGCTGACACAATGAATTTCTATGAGACCCTTCATATGAGGTGAGCTGCTGGTGGTAGGTACCCAACAATGGTAATCTAGCATCCATAGACTAAAACACAAGGCTTGCAGTGTGACATATTCAGTGATTTCCATGTAACTATGATTGATTTTCTTTACCGAGACTCTTTATTGCTATTTCAGTTCTATAATTACTTCTCAAAAATCTCCTGTCATGGTGACGCCTCCATTCTCTCATTCTCATCTCATGCTATTAACAAGATAGCAATAAACTTTTTTTTTCAACCCTAGTTGCTTTCTTTCCATTTTCTCTTCCTTTGACTTGGACTTCTAAACTAGGTCAGTCCAAAGTCTGAGATATTTCTTTTATTCCAGGAATTAACATCATTTATTAATAATCCTTGTATTTTTAAAAGGTTTAGCAAAATGTCAACCATATCTCTAGTCTATAAAGATAAGAGCTATATTTAGCTGGTTCTAATTAAAAATAACGAACACACTGCTTGCGATGGGAGTGCAAGAATCTGTTCAATTCATGTCTCATTTCAGAAACTTTGACATTTGGATTTTTTGAGTGCTGTTTATGGCTTGAATTGATATTTTTCCATTTATTTTGAAATGCAGCAAGCATCTGAATTGTATTATTGATCCCTATAAAACATGTCCAGTTCACCAGTCTCACATGCTTTAAATCCTGGGCATGTAAAAAAGGTTTGTTACTCTCATCGTTAGGTAAAGGATTCCTTACCAGAGAGATAAATCCCAGAAAAAAAATGCCCCCAGACAGTCATGTACAATGCTCCCAGAAGCAAAGAATATCAACTTGTTGGTCAGATTGGTATACAATCACTGCCATTTAATTTATTCTATAAAGCAAAACCTCCAACCCTGAACCAACTGAAGATCCTAACCTCAGCTTTCTATGAGATATTAAAAAAAACAAAAACAAAACAGAGATACGCATGTTAATAAGACAGTGTCAGTATATTAATGTCCTGCATTGGTCTCTTTTAGGCATTTCCTCATGACAGAACAAATATACTTCATGTAAAAAGAATTCATCCAGTACTAAAGAAGTAAAGGGATAAAGTTTATATGTATCTTATCCTCCTTACGAGGAGTGTTCAAACTCCAGAAACTATATCCTTAGGGAAAACTGGCATTTCCAAATCTTCAAGAACAGTATCAGCATATGATAGCATGGGGAGACTAAAATGTGGACAACTGAACTCACATCACATAACTGGATCTCTTAACTCCATAGAAAATAGACTATCAAGAGCCTGAATTCAGGGCTTACCAATGTAGATGCTCATATATGCATGAGCATTTGGCATGGTATACATCAGTGTCTATGTGTCAGAATACATATGAAAGTGGAGCATAAATATAAATATACTCATGCAAAACCTATTCATGTAAGCATATGTCAAAGAAAGTTTCAAAAATAAGAGATGTAATTAAGACCAGATGTGGTGGGGCACACCTTTTGTCCCATCACTTTCAAGGTGAAGATAGGTGGATCTCTATGAGTTCAAAGCCAGCTTGGTCCACATAGTGAGTTTCAGGACAGCCAGGGCTATACAGAGATATCCTATTCTGTCTCAAAAACAAATCAAAACAAAATAAAAAGGGGAAATAAGCTCCAGACATCATCCTTTCTACTGTCTGTGCCATGTATACGACCTTACCTATTCTTTGAAGGTTAGCCAGATTCTTGACATTATGCCAGGTTGTAGGGAGAACTATAAAGGCACAAGAAGGTTAAAAAGCTTGCCTTTCCTGCCTTGAAGGCCAACTTAACTGGCAACTCCTGGCTTGTGTGTCCCTATCAAATTATCACAAGCAGTAAAGAACATACAACAGGAAGGCAGAAAAGTGGGCTTTCAAGGATCTGCTCATAAAACACATGTTCCCAGAATCTCACTGGTATCAGTCATCTAGCGCATCATTTTCTCTGTTTCTTAATACTTCTCATTTCCCCAGCCTCACATTCCTGGAACATCTTAAAGACAGATTCAATGGTATCCATTCAACAGGAATATCAGCCTGGTAACTAACATGAAAAATAGCCTCAATATATGTTTGTTCAACAAGTGAAGAAATAGTGTAGAAAACAGTGCAAACTACTACAAGGATGGAATTGTTTAAAATAATTGTATCTTTATGATTTTAGCTTTCTAAAAGTGTGACTGAATTCAATACATTTTTCTAGCCCCAACCAAGGTTCTTAGACACTTTGAAATCAAGATTTACAACATAGTATAAAAGTCTTGGGTGGTTTAATTACTCTCTATGTGGGTCAGGTTTGCCTAAAACATGTATACATCTCCTCAAAGTCTATAACTACATGCACATAAGGTATTAATTTGTTCAATTAATATTTTCTGGGGATTTCCTATATGCTGGGTTCTATGTAGGTTCTCTCTTTGTGTGTGTGTGTGTGTGTGTGTGTGTGTGTGTGTGTGTGTGTGTGTGTGTGTACACGCGGTTTTTTTTTTTTTTGCCTAGAAATAAAAAGATATACAAGATATAGTCTTTAACTTTGGAAATTTATTCCAGAAGACAGAAAGCAATATCTCAAAATTCGTCAGGTGAAAAGCTTAGTGTCATGATTTCCATAAGAGCAGTGTCAGTAAGGTCCTAGTTGGCACCAATGACAACAACTATGGAGTAAGGAATTTATAAATGTTTTATCTAAGGCTTCATTTTTTGCTGTGTATGTTTAAGGATGTGGAGAGTAGATAAAGTCCTGAGTGAATGTATGTTATTAATATGAAGATGACCGTATCTGAGACCCCAATACCTCAGACCTATGTGAATGATAATGTCTTTCCCTAGTCCTCTTATGGATATTGACAAGAGTGTGCAGAAAGAATCAACTGCAGCTTCCTTCTCCAGGATAACTACAGCTTTTAACTATGCTTTTGCAGAGATCCCCTATAGAGATGAGATAACGCCTCCTCATTCAGCTTTATTTCATAAATCTCTCTCCTTCTTGTACTGTATACAATGAATACGATAAGATTCTGGGTATGCACAGTCCACCTGATGCCAGCTTTTCTGTATATGTGTCTGTTGTTTCCTTATTCCTGTTGCCTCAGTCAAATCAATTCCAAAGCCATGCAGGTTGTAGCAACTTTCTGTTGCTATTTTTATATATATTTATTTTATGTGCGTAAATGTTTTGCCTGCATGTACTTATGTTCACCACATTCATACCTAGTGCTTGCAGAGGTCAGAAAAGGAGAGCAGATTCCCTAGAACTGGAGCTACAGATGGTTGTAGGTCACTATGTAAGTGCTAGGTACTGAACCCACTTCCTCAGCAAGAGAAACGAGTGTTTTTAATTGCTGAGCCATATTTCCAGTCTCTTTATTTTTTTATTTTTGGGACCAGAGATTGAACACAGAGTTTCACACATAGTAGACAAGCATTATTTCACTGCGACGTATCATCTGTAGTAATTTCTTTTTCACTTTTTATTTTTGCACAGTCTTACTAAATTATCACAGTGATCTTGAACTTGTCTGGTAGCCCTGGCAGCCATTGAGCTTGGCACTCTTCTGCTTCATTCTTCCAAGAGGCATTGCATATGTTTTATAAGAGGTTCAAACTTCTTTTAACTGTGATACAGGGAAGATGTTAACTTCTGGAGTGCAGCTTCGTTATTTGTGCTTTACTAACCAGGCAGAAAAAGAACAGGCTCTTTCCTAGGGCTGTGTAAATTCCCCAGTGAGCTGGCCACAAAATGACTTCTTCTGGTAAGTTTGTGTCTTTCCTTTTGAAACATATGTCATCACTTGTTGCATAGACAACTGCATTTTAAAAAGAACAGGATAGAATGAGAATGGAGGAATGTGAATTCTCAGCAGTTTCTTGGCCATGATACATCCATCTGTACCAACATTGAAAAGTTCCCAAAAAAAAAATCCACAAGAGAATTGGGGTAGATAATTTCTTCATCATGAATACAAATAGTCACAAATACCTAAATCTTGGTTCAAAGGTCTCAATTTCCTCTGTGTAAAACAAAGAGAGTGGCATATATAGATTCATTATGTATGATACATATAATGTAGATATATGCTGTTGGCTGCCATATCGTTGTGTAGGTTCCCATCAGAACACCAGTTATTTCTGTTTGCAGTTTGACTGCCCCACTAATCTTGAAGAGGACATGGGTACTGTAGTGTGTAAGCTAGTCACCCAATTTGTCCTCACTTTGGTACTAGTCATCCTCACAACACTTTAAAGACAGTGTTCACTCTTGACTGAGATATTTAAAGGAGGATCATATCTTGCTGAAAAATTGGATACCAAGTGCACAATGGTCCTAACTTTTCAATAGAATCTTTTACATAGTGTAGCTAATGCTTAAAATATTTAAAGTAGATTAAGAATAGAACAAAGAAATGAAGAGCAACTGTGACTATGACAGGGTATGAATATTAATGATGCTTTTTTTCCCCTAGTCCCCATCTAGTTCAATCCTCTGTACTTTTGATTCAAGATCTTCAACTTATACTGAGACATTAAATACTAGCCCTTGGTGCTCTGTGATATGATACATATATAAAGATGCAATTAATCTTTAGTCTAATATCTGTCTGAGGGATAAGGTGCTAAACCTCGTTATTACGGCTCCCTACTGCCTCAGGGATAGAGTCCAATCTCCTTAGCTTGACATATAAGGCTCAGTAATCAGCTTTTTGAAAAGTCATCTCTCATCATTTCACACAAATCCTTTACTATGGCCACTGGAGTCTCTCTTCACTGTCCCTAAAATGCCTTACTCAGGCTTCTCTGCATATTTACTCCAACTCTGGTCCTCATGTGATTTCTCACATTTTTCAACTTCGAATTCTTCCTCTAGGCTTCAATACTGGGCCAGCCATTGCAAGTCACAAGATACCCCCATTTTAAAATTGTAGCAGTCTTGTGATTTACAATCCTATAAAAAGAATATATGGCTCTAACCATAAACCTGAGGACAGTTGGGGGATTGAATGAGAATATGGCTCCCTTGGACTCGTATATTTGAATGCTTGATCCCTAACTGATGGAACAGTTTTGAGAAGTATTATGAGGTATATCCTTGTGTGAATAGGTGTTTCCTTGTTGGAGAATGTATGTCACTGGGGGTGGGATTTGAGGTTTCAAAAGCCCATGCTAGCCCTAGTCTCTCTCTCTCTCTCTCTGCCTCAGGTTTGTGGGTTAGATACAAGCTCTCTTGCTCCAGTGCCCTACCTGCCAGGCTGCTTGCTCCCCATCATGATGGTCACGACTCACCTCCTGAAACAGTAAGAAAGCCCCCAATTCGATTCTTTCTTTTATAAGTGGTCTCGGTCATGACATCTTTTCACAACAATAGAAATATAACTAAGACAGATGGAATACAGAATGTGTTTGAGTTGAAGTTTCTGAAGTGCTTGCCAAATTAGCATAGAGATAGACAACACGAACCACTTACAGTATGAGCAAATGGAAAAACGAAGAGCTGTAAGCTGTAAGATGAAAATACTCATGTACTTTCATGTAACTCCACGTTTTGTTTTGCTTTGTTTTCCATTGAATAAGCCCATATATTTTGACCTCTAAAATATACATGTTCTTTGTCAAAATGTTTCAACAGTAAAACTTGGAATATGAGTCAAATAATCTATATGCCCTACACCTTTGTCTTGTGATTCCTCCCCAGTAACACCAATTGATTTCCAAGGGCATTGTGTTGATGGATATGGATACTAGGTGAAACTGATATAGCTTTGCTTTCAATAATAAAGTTCAACATCTTAGAATCTCCAAGGTCATTCAGGTACTAAGAAAAACTAAGGCAACTATGGAAACAGAGATAATTATTTTAGTTAAGGTTCAACAAAAAGGAGATAAACTAAGTAAGAACTCCAAACTCCCAGCTCTGAAATTTGCCAGTGGCACAAAATCTGTGTTTAGCACATCATCTATCACTCATTTTTGCCACCTCTCCCAGAAAAGCGCAAACTGAAAAATGTCCACATCCTTTAATTTCAAATAGCCGATTAATAAAGTGCTTATACTCACCATAAAATCATCTCTCATTTTCAAAATTCAATCTTATAAATCCCCAGCTGATGTTCCCTAGCTGTCACCTAACCTTACATTTTGTTTTAATTCAGAAGATATTGCTGTCCATTTGTGCATTCAGGATATGAAACTTTGTATCTGTTGGCGTAACTCTGAAACCAGTCAGTACATTTTTACATGGTTTTAAATACACCATTCATGTTTCTATGTGTGACTTTCATTTGTGCTTATATTTCAAACTTGAGTATTTTTGATCGTGAGATCATAGCTTCTTACAACCAAAGAGTCCTCAAACAAAGAAGTCCTGAGTACACAGAGAATAGTGGTTAGTTCCTAAATAAACACAGAGCTCAAGTACTATGACTCTATCATTTCAGATCTTTATGAAAAGTGACATAATCATGTCACTCTAAAACTGCTTCCTTATCTCAATCTCAAGACAACTCATTATATAGCATTTACAACTTATCTTCCACTGTCTTTCTTGACACCTCGGTCTGTTCCAGGCAGATGGGACCATGTCCTGTGAATGAAATGGCCCTCCCTACTCCTTTTTGTCTTCTATATGTCATTTTCTTCTCTGATCACTCACTTCTATTCTTTTCCTTTTGCAAACATCTTAAGTTGTCTTTCCTTGACAAAGACTTTCCCCTCATAATCTACTGGATAAATTGTTTCAAGTGCCCACTGAATTCATTATTACCAATCACTCTGGCACTGGATTTTCTTTATAACCAGCTATACTGTTATTCTCTATTGGCTTCTTAGAGAGAGTTTACTGAATAGTAGTAGCATCAGATAAAATTAGTATTTCTTTGGGTCAAAATGTTTAGTGGGTGTTGAGAATCCAATAAAGAAAATCCAAAGTTCTTAACATAGTATTTAAGGCCCTCTACCAGTGCATTGTAGTCAGCCTTACTGGTTTCATCTTTTCCTTAGTCTGTTTAAGTTGGCCTAACATGCTTTCAAAAATTGAGTAACTTAAATGGGAAATTTTCTTCCCTCACCTTCCAGAGACAGAAAGTTCAAAATTATACTGGCAATACATTGGGCATTTGTTTCCTGGTTTGTAGTTTCCTTTCACTGTGTCCTCACCCAGTGGAAAGAGAAAATGAGCTCCCTTAAGTCTCTGTTTATAAGGTTCCTAATCCTCTCATGGGGCTCTCATCTTTATGGTCTTATCTAAATTATCTCCTAAAGGTATTGCCACCAAATACCATCATTTAGGCACTACAGACACGTATATGAATTTGGAGATGGGATAATCTTTAACTATTTGATATGCCTCTGTTGAGTGATAGATAAAAAGTAGACTATAGCTTTCAGATTCTGCCACTTTTAAACTATGTCGTCTTGGATGAATGATATATTTTGAGTTTTCATTTTCTTATCTATAAAATAAGAGCCAGCAAGATGACTCTGGATGTAAAAGCTTGACTACCTGACTCTAATCCCCCAAACCCTCAGACAAGTGGAAGGAGAGAACCAACTCTATAAAGTTGTCCTCTAATGTCAGCAATGCACTTTGGCACATGTGCTCTACCACTGGACATATTAGGTCTATTTGTGCATGTGCACACCCACAAAATGATGGTACATTATAATGAGGTTAAAGGTTATACACTCTAGAAGGAGAGGCAGGTGGAGCTATGTGAGTCTGAGGCCAAGCTGTCTACATAAAAATTTACAGGCCAGCTTAAGCTAAAATGATAAAAAAAATGAGGATAAAAATAATAGGGTCCCTATGATTTTATAGAATTACTGTGAATAATAATCTGCCCCTATCAGAGGTAAATATTCAAAAACTGGGTACTTAGTTGATAACTTGTTTACCTAGAATATCTTCTCCCTAGCCATGTTTATCCATAACTTATAATCAATCCACAGAAACTATTACCTTGTCTTTAACAAGCCTTCTTAATCTCTTGGGTAAGAATTCTAGTATCCTTCCAATATAATGAGTGCATACCTCTAGCAGAGCTGTTTCCATAGGATTCCTTTATGCTACTAACATGAGACATCTAAAATCCAAAGCAATAAACAATGTTCATGGTTTGAAAGTGCCCAAGATACTACACTGCCTACAGTGGTCACTAATGTAGTGGACTATATTTGGATAAAAATCTGGATACCATGGTGCTAGTTCTACTGGTCTTATCCATGTAGTGGTTATATCTTGAAAAATTCATCCATACATTGTTGCCTCAATTTTTTTCAAGACAGTTTCTCTGTGTAATAAATAGTTCTGGGTGTCTTGGAACTAGCTTTGTGGACCAGGATGGCCTCAAACTCACTGAGCTACAACTACCTCTGCCTTCAAAGTGCTAAGATTAAAGGCATGTGCCACCAACCCCAACCTAAATAAGTTTTTTAACTAAAACACACATACATACATATGTACATTGCAGGAACTTCACAGGATTTCAAAATCCTGTGTCTCTTAGTTACTAGTTCTGTAACCTTGGATAAGTCCTTTAACTTCTGTGTACCTCAGTCTCTTCACATGGAAAGACAAAAAAAAAAAAAAAAAAAAAAAAAAAAAAAAAAAACTGCCAGGTGAAGGTGGCACAAGCCTTTAACCCCAGCATTCAGGAGTCAGAAGTGATCAGATCTCTGAGTTTGAGGACAGCCTATTCTACAAAAAGAGCTCCCAGACAACCAGAGCTACACAGAGAAGCCTTGTATTGGAAAGACCAAATAATGAAAAGATAAGATGAAAAATTTGTTTCTTTTAAGAACTAAAAATTATATGTACAAGACATATAAAGACTCAGTAAGACTCACTAGGTGCTAATTTTATCTATCATTCCTTGTTCTAAACTTTGGAAAGAATAAACTCTTGCAGCCTTACTGTCATGCCAGTCTTCATTGCCTCTGGTGGGACATATTCCTGTGTATGTCACTGGTTATCCCCTTGCATCTGCTTTCTTCTCTAGATCCTCTTGTATTCTGCTGTAATGCCTATTTGTATCCCTTCGTTTGATATCTTCTCTGCATTTCTATAAAACACATGCAATAACCTGGGGCCATGGAAGCCCCAAACCCTGCTAGTTTACAGCTTGGAGGGGTAATAAAGTAGGGCTTGCTTCCTGGAAGTTTTAGAAAGAAGGGAGATATCTCTAGAACTCCTAAGTGAGACAGGGAATCACAGATTTTTATCATTATTAGTGTCTTTAGTGCTATTAAGACAGCACTGTATTTCAAATGATGGCTTACATAGGCTTTAATCAGTGGCCTGGTAACATCCTTACCATGGATACCATTGTTTCCTACAGGGAAAAAATGAATCCCATATTCTAACTGGCTGACTCAAAAACAAAACTTGGAACATGAGCCACACAAGAATTCAAACTTTCTGTACTGCTTTTATTCTTTTAGGTTTGTTTTTGCCTTATTTAATTATATGTAGGTGTGTGTGTGTGTGTATGTGTGTGTGTGTGTGTGTGTGTGTGTGTGTGTGTGTGTGCGCGCGCGCGCGCGTGCGCGCACACGCGCGCATGTGGGGTGGGATGTGGGTATATACATGAGTGCAGGTTCCTGCAGAGGCCAGAGGCATTGGATCCTCTGGAGCTAGAGTCAGATAATTATGAGCCATCCTATGGGTTCTGTGAACTGAACTTGGGCCCTTTGGAAGAATAGTAAGTACTTATGACCACTGAGCCATCTTTCTAGCACCTTCTGTTGCCTTTATGTTTTTATCAAAGATCAAAACCAGAGCTAGGTGTTCTCAGTTTCTGACTAATTATAGAAACTGGATACCTAAAGCAACCACAGATCACCTACCCACAATGTGCTCTCTTTCAACCATTCTGAATACCCATTACTAATATCTACTTTCCCTCAGCTCTCATGGGTTTTACCTTCACAACCTCCCAAGTTTACCTCAGGCTTAACCCTTTTCTAAATTTTAAACTAATTCCCCTAACCACCTGTAATCACATGATTAGATGCTCTTCATTGACTTCAAAGAATTCACATTTACACCATTCCCAGACTACCTACCCATAACACAGTGTTCCTACCCAGCTATTTGTTTAGTTATTTCTTTCACTTAAAGACAGAGGCTTTTGTATAGCCAGTGTATAGGACAGGACTAGCGAGAGAAGTAGTCTGCCAAATCACTGTGGTAAAAACAGAAACAAGAGGGGCGTTGGAAAACACAAAAGAATTAACCCTCATAAGAATGAGGAGTAGGGCCAGGTGATGATAGAGCATGCCTTTAATCCAGCACTTAGGAGGCAGAGGTTGGCAGATCTCTGTGAGCTAAAGGCCATCCTGGTCTACATAGTGAGTTTCATGACACTCAGGCTACATAGAGAAACCTTGACTTGAAAAACAAACAAACAAAAAAGAGGGAGGAATAGGTACTGGAGAAAATGTATATGATTGTGCTCAAAAGCAAGGAGTAGGAGGTTGGTAAGATGGCTTAGGGGTTAAAAGTATTGACTGTTCTTCCAGAGGACCTGGGTTCAATTACGAGCACCCACGTGGTAGCTCATAACTGTCTGTAATTCCAGTTCCAGTTCCAGGGACCTGATACCCACAAGAAAAAAAAAACACCCATGCACATAAAATTAAAATTAAAATTAAGAAAAAGCAAGAAGTAGAAGTACATGCAGTATTTGGCTTAAATTCTCAAATGTCTACTCTGACTGGCCACCAAGTGTTCAGTTTAAGCAGACATGTTCATGAGTTAAAGAATCTGTTTTATAATGGTAGAACTATCAGAGAAGACAAATGAAAGATAAATTTATTCTCACTTTCTTTTTTCAAAGGTAAAAATGGATCCCACATATCATGCAATACAAGTATTCATAGTTCATCTGCAGCCAACGGCTTCCTTTTTGACCTACAAGCCAACCAAAATAGGAAAACCATTAAGATCAAGGGAATTCCAGACTCTTATTTGTACTTTCTGCCTATTTTTTTATGGTCATCTCTACATCATTATCAATAGGCAACCTTGGCTATATAATCCAAGAAAGACAACATCTCTCAAAGATACAAAGAGCTTCTCAGAACCACCTATCTCAGATGCATGTATCAATGCAACTGTGATGATATTTCCAACAAGTTCTAATCATATGCTGCAAAACAATTATATTCAGGCTGTTTTTCATTTCTTACAAGATTGGCACATACATCCTTTTTGTTGATAATATTCTATAATTATACTAATATTGGTACATTTTAGAAAGCATGTATATAATTGCCCACAAATGTCTCTGGATTTGGTTGTTTAAACATAAATGATTAGATGGTCAGAAATTAAACTTCTGTTTGGGGCATTGGTAGAAATTTCTAACAGCAAAAAGTGATCTCCATTGTTTTTTGTTTTGTTTTGTTTCCACCAAAGAAGTACTGGAAACATTTGATGGAGATTTTCTAGTCAGAATTGTCAATGAGTATCTTGCAGCAATCATTTAATGGCTGTGTCAGTTTGTGCTTCCATTCCATTCCATTCCACTAATCGTGAATGGTGGAGTAAAAATAGCACTAGGCTAGAAGTCAAATGATCTATCTTTTAATAGTAGATCTGCCTCTGACCAGCTGTCCTATTCTGGGCATATCATTCTCCCTACAATAGCATCAGTTCTCCTGTGTGTAAAATGAGCAAACAAAAATAGGTCAGTGCTCCTTTGGAGCCCCATGTTAACAATTTTATATATTCTGGCTATGATTTCATTTGCCAGAAAAAAAGTTCCAGTGCTTGAAAAAATGTTCCCCGATTTCTAAACTGGAACTCTTCATGGTTACTTCCTGCTTAACTCATGGCCCTCCATTTTCTAACTGTGCAAAGGCATAGGGTATACTAACTTCAGTACATGGACTGTTTCTGCAAATTTGTTATTAAACAAGAAAAGGTTTCTTTGTGAGACTGAAACAAAATGATGACTAGGGCAGGCCATCTTATAAAAATCTCACAGTCTTAAAAGATAGTTTGTTAATGTACTGATGATGAATTTTCAGTGTCATTCATTTTGTGTCTGGACAAACTATGATTATATATAAACTACACTATGACAAGTAATATCATAACAAACCAGGATGTGAGAGTATTTTAGGAATTCTAGAAAAAAAATCAACATGTGACAATGTGTCGGGTGCATCAATGTTCTGATTCTAAAAACAAATCTAAGTTCCCTAGGCAGGAATATTTCTTTAGAGGGGAATAACAATGTGTTATGCAATGTTGGCTTGGTGGGAATGCCTTCTGAGAACATTATGTCTACTTGGACCTACCTCTGCACCCACAAAGTAATATTCTGATATGTTATTTCATTCTCAGAATAAACTTGCAACCCTATGTACCCTATGCAACTTTTATGGAAACACTTCTTACAAAATGAGAAACTGAGTCTGAAAAAAACAAAGATGTCTGTGTTTGATGAGGATTTGTGTACTGAGAAAACTAATTTTGAATCAGAGAAACTTAAATCTGACCCCAGGGTCTGAAATGACCACACCAATAAGGATCTTCCTGAAATTGCCATTACCTGAGGAACATCATTCTTCTCCCACCCCTCACTAAAACTGCAATATAGCAGATTTGGTTCTTGAAGTTGAGCACTTATAGACATTTTCCAATTCTGACACATTAACCCTAACATTGTTCCACTTAAGGCCTTCTAGTTTACATAACTAACCTGTCATGTTCCTCAACGTCAATAAACAATCAACACATCTTCTTTGTAAAAAGCGCTAGCTATAGGGGAAATATGATGAAAACAAAGAGCCTTCATTACAAATGAACTGTTGAAAATAAAGTGCAAAGTGCTCTCTCCTAATGATAGATCCAACATATACATCACATTTCCTAAAACATAATTTACGATATATACTACATGCTATAGCTGATCCCTGCATACCTATCTGACCTTTTCTAGCCACCGCTTCACGTTCCCTGCTATTTAAAGGTAATGTTTTAGCACTGGCCTGTGTACACACAGCATGTTGCCTTATGCATTTAGGCTGTTGTATATATATAGCTTCTTCTAGGTATTAGAGCCTCACTACTTCTTGAAACTTTTTGTCATGGACAACTATTCTTATCCCTCATAATGTCTGATGAAAGAACATTAAAACAGTTGTTACTGCAGTATACTTTGATGTGGGAATGCCTTTTTGTATGCTGTGAATCTCAATCTTTAAATAAAGGAGCTGTTTTGGGCCATGACAGGCACCATAGAAGAAGTAGGAGGAATCAGAATATGTAGGAGAAGCAGGGCGGAGTCAGAGGCAGATCGAGCAAGCCTCCCAAGAAGAAACATGTAAGGAACACAGGTGAGCCACGGGCCACGTGGCAGACAGATTAATAGGAATGGGTTGATTTAAGATGTAAGAGCTAGCTAGCAATGTGCCTGAGCCATAGGCAAAACAGCATCAAGTTAATATAAGTGTCTGAGTCATTTCTGGGTGCCTGAGTGGCAGTGGGTGGCTAAGGGGTGTGGCGCGGCAGGTCTGTGGGTCCAGGTCCCCAGCCGCCCGGAACCCGAGAACTCTCCTACTACAATACTAACTGATTTTCTTGTCTCCTTTCCTTTTCACAGTATCACAACTTGAGAGATAAGGTGTAATCCTGAGGAGCTATAAACCCAAGTAATAGACAGTTTTATGTGGTCACACACTGAACATCCTAGGGTAGGTTTTCCATGTCTCAACCTTTGACCTTAGCATTGTGCACTGCATTAATTCAGCAGTCATCTGAGGTTTTGTTATTAACCATTAGTCTCTTTCTTAATGAAGCTCAAAACAACTTATTCTACTGGGAACAGAATGAACTAAAAAAGAGAGTCTAAGTTAAAAGAAAAAGGAGCAAGTTAATGCAAACTGATAGAGAAAAAAAATGTTACAATGCCTTCCCATTCTTTCATATCCCACATTCATCTCTCCTTCTGGGCATTTGAAATAATGTCAGACTATGTAATAAATGTCAGGGGAGCTGAAATATACTTGAGTAAGAAGACAGTATTTCTTACACAACTTAAGAAAGGCTATTGAAAACTTTCCACATAAATGTGATTTTCGAGCATTTATAGACCTTAGGCAATGTTACACTTTCTGGAGAGGATAGAGAGGATTTCTTTTCTTATTTCTTCTTCTCCAGCATTTCAGTAAGTATCCCTTCTTCCTTTCAAGGATAGTGCTGTGTTTCTGGTTGTCTTTTAATTTTAATTTTTATATCTTTTGTGTACAGTAGTGTTTTATTTTTTAATTTTTTTCTAAATTAAAAAGTTTTTAGCCATATCTATCACTGTTCCCCCTCCCTTCCCTCCTCCCAGTCCTCACACAGTCTCCCCGCACCTAATCCCTCCATCTATTCCCCAAAGAAGGCAAGGAATCCAAAGATGGGTCAGTTCAGTCTGTCACATCCGGTTGAGGTCCGTCATTCCAGTATCAAGGCTGAGGTAGATGATGGTCAAATGGTGTGGGCAATTTGTGGAGCCTCTTGCAGTAGGATCAGAGTAGGTTCTTGGTGCACGAACTGACAAACTGACATCTCAGAGCCCATTCCCTACAGACGAACATGTAACTCAGCTTGTCATTTTAAAAGAGAGGAGAGAGAGAGAGAGGGAGAGAGAGAGAGAGAGAGAGAGAGAGAGAGAGAGAGAGAGAGAGAGAGAGAGAGAGAGGAATGAAGGCTCTGCTGTTCAGAGCAGTTGTTCTTCAGGAAGTCCAGGGTTTGTGTCTCAGCTCCCACTTGGTAGCTTTCCTCAGCTATAACTCTTACTCTAGGAGGTATGATTTCATCTTCTGGCCTGTACACATATGGGGTGCTAACAAAGACTCACACACATAAATTAAACAATTTTTGAAAGATAATAAAGCAGGAAAAAATCCATCTAAAATAGTCAGAGAGTTAGTGTTTTATGTGTCCCCGGGGAGCTACTATTATCTGGCCTATGACATCTGCAAGTCTCTCTCTTTTTGAATGTGTATCATTTTTCTTCCTGCTTACCTTTCTTCTCTTTCCATCCTACTCTTCCTCGTCCAGCCTCTCTTCTCTCTTACTTTTCTGTTGTTGTTTTCTGTTAAAAATTATTGGATTGACTTTTGGTGCCATTTTTAATCCTTGAGATATAGTGATTTCAGTTTTAGGTGCTTAATTCCATACTCTTATAGGTACATTTTAATTTTATCCCTTAATGTCAAAGGTAAATGTGTTGGCTATAGCGGAGATTATCTATGATTTGCCTGTTATTTCATTTTTATTACCCTAAAGCACAAACTGTATTGAAAGTAAAATAACATGAGTGACGGATATACGCTCTGAGTACTCTGAGCAGTCTTAGTAAGAATTTTCTATAAAAAGCACTAGAAGCCTCTACAATTTTAAAGGCTTTCAGAAGCTAGGCTCATGTCTTTAATTCCAGTCCTTAGCAGACAGAGGTAGGAGAATCTCTGTGAATTTGAGGCCTGTCTGTTCTACATAACAAGTTCCACAACAGCCAGGGATTTATATAGAGACAGTCTCAAGGAAAACAAAAACAAAAACAAAACAAAGAACAAATAAAAGAACATCTTTCAAAATTATAGAATCTCAGATTAGATACCAAAAGGTTTTCAAAAAACTAAGGCAATTCCTTTGACTTAGTCTAAACCAAAGCAGAATCCCTCAGAACAGCATTTAGGATGTCAGTTACCTGGAAGAAGAGCATGTGCTTTCCTTACTTAACATGGACCTGAAAACTAAAAGGATAACTCCCTTTACCATTTCATGCCTCTAAGCCTTGTGTGTTTGTTGTGATTTGTCAAGAGAGAGAAGGATAAACAGAAACATTTATCATTGTAAATTAACAAAACTGACTGTCAAGTACTGCTCTCCAGTTTGGTGGCTTACATTCAATTCCCTAGAGCAGTGGTTCTCATCCTGGTACAAGATGTCTTGCATAGCAGACATTTATGTTACAAAACAGTAGCAATATTATAGTTATGAAGTAGCAGCAAAAATAATTTTATGGTTGGGGGTCATGACAACATGAAGAACTGTATTAAAAGGTTGCAGCATTAGGAAGGTTGAGAACCACTGCTTTAATGGTAAATAAATAGGGCATGAACATTCTCAAGGGCAGCCCACAAAATTCAAGTCAGATAGACATACAGTCATCTAGATCTTCTGCATTCTCAAACCCATGGACTAACATTCCATGAGCTTCATAATCTGACTTGCATCTTTGTACATTAACACTGTCTTCTGCTCTCCTATACTTTCTAACCTCTTCTAACTTGTATGCTTTTTCTCAAGCTCCATGTCCATCCTGTCTCCCACTCTGATTATGCTTAGTTAATTAAAGACCCAAAGTATCAATTCTTTCATAAAGGCTCATCATTTTTTTTAGGCAGAACTGTTATTTGCTTGATGTAGCCCTAACAGTTGATTTGCATCTCTAGTGCAGCCTTGGAAGCATTACATTATACTGGTATGTCTGTGTCTCTCACTAGATTGTGAATTCCAAGAGGACAAGGAATATGCCTCATTCATCTGAAGGCCCAATTCCTACACAGAGTGAAGTCCACTATCCTTTGCATTGCCTAAGCTCTCTTAACATTCCTCTATTTTCCCACCCAGCCACATCCTTAAGGTTTGGCTTATTATACTGTGAACTCCTTTAGAATCAATAACCATATTTTGGTCAACCTATCCCCAGATATTAACAAAGGGAGAAGAAAATAGGAAACATTCAATAAAAATCAATTAGAATAGAAAAGATAGTGCCATTTGCACTATTTCTGACTACTTAAACTACCATTAAAATGGCCAGGCTGACAATTGAAATAGAAACATAATTTAAATTTCCAGATACACCTTTTAAAAGGTGGTAAATTACAAATATAAACATAGCCCTATTGTTGTTGATTAAAAGATGACCATCAGAATAATTCAATGGATCTTTCATGAATATTTTTTATGTTCCAAGAGCTTTCCAAGCACTGGGAAAACAGCAGAGGACATGACAAATCCCTTTTCCTTGATAATCTTACTTTTCAGTAGGAAGAAAAATCAGTCAGCGGTTTCTGAAGTACAGCATCTAACTGGAGGTAGTGCATATCAGGAAAATAGCGAAGCAGGGAAATCGTCTCAACACATTGAAAAGTTTAAGGAAAAATACATTTCTCTTTGTACTGCGATGATTTCAAGCCTTAAGTAGTCCTTGAAGTCCAATTTGTAAGCCTTTTGATTCTGCAGTCTATCTAAAAACTCGTGTTCTTTGCATTAGCAATGGTTGATACAACCCATATGACCATAGCTGCTAAGGCCAATAGCATGGCTATGTGGGGAAGGTTATAGGAAAGAGACAGACAGATAGTATGAAACAAAGGGAAGACGGGGCCTAAAGCATAATTAGTATTTTCCTCCAATTTGATTTTAAAATAGCCATCATTAGGTTGCTGGATCGGGAAAGCAGTTTTTTTTTTTTTAACAGCAAAATCCTTTGGAGCCCATGGTACCTAAAACCCAGTGACCTTAGTTCATACTGGCATCTACACAGAGATAAATATTTGAGTACCTTTCTTCTGTACTTCTAGTTCTTATCACTACAGGTGTCTTCCATTTCCTCCTTTATCTCCAACTATCTGGGCCTCCCTGGCAGTAGCAATTATGTTTCTTTGAAACTCTCACTTCCTAAGAAGTAATGCAAATCTGCCTTTAAAGCAGATGCCAAAGTGCTAAAACATTGTTATTCTGTGGTATTTCTGGAAAATGAAATAGCGTATTTGTAAATTTTAATGAAGGAATGCGTGGCACTGTTATTATAGGCTTAGCTCTACCCCTCAAATGTTCACGAAGACATCAATAGACTACTAAATCCCCAGCAGACAAAGGATCTATGTGTTTTGAGCAGACTACAGTCAAATTGCCATGCTGATTGTTTCTACATAAATATTCTGATATTAAAGTCAGATTTTCATATCTTCAGGGGAAAAAAAGAGAGAGGCATTTGTTACAGGGGAAAAAAACAAAGACAATCTGGATACCTGAGAACAATGTTTGCTTTTAAAATCCACAGTGCCCTTTTTAGACTAGACAAATTATGTTTCTAAATTACCTCATATGTGTCTGAACATTTCACCACATATTTCTTTGTGTTCTTGTTAAGTTTTATTTATTCACAATGGAAAGCAACATCCTATTTCCATGTCAGTTGCTTTAAAGTGGGCAAACTGGGAGGACCTATTGGCTTTCTTCCCAATTCAGATCCTCATTTGCACTTCAGTGGCCTGGGGCTGAGTCCTGGGGGAGGGGGGGACTAGCATGAAATTGTAATTCTTCATTTCTTCTGGTACTTCTTTACCTTCCCTGTATTCATCTAGAAACACATTTGTCACAAGGACTGAACATTCATTTCAGAAAATGGAAAGCCTGCTACATAGCAAAGAAAAACTACACCCTCCTATATAAATGCTATTAATATTTCAGTGGACAGATATAAAGAGCTATAGATAAATAATACATGGGTTCATAATAAAAATGAAATTGTCCTATTTTGTAAACTATTTCTTCACTTAGGTCTATAGGAAACATCCTTCTGTCTAAATGAATGTGGTTCTACATTATTTCTCTCTAGTGTCCACATAATGCATTTCATGCAGTTGCCATCACATAGCTGTAAAACACTTCCTTATCATCTCATATTCATATTGTTTGGGCTTTTTGTCTACTATACTAAACCATATTGTGAACATGATGGATAATTATTAATGATTTTTTTTGCAAAGAAACATGCAAAGAAGCAAAGGATCAATTGAAGGGGAAATATTTAAGAATTTTTATACACACTATCAAAATCAACTCCAGTGACATTATCTAACGTACACCCAACTGCCACTTAAAATAACAGGAATGAAAGCTGGGCATGGTTGCACATAACTTTACTCCCAGTCAGGTGGTTCTTGGTAAATCTGAGGCCAGTTTGGTCTACATACAGAGTTCCTAACCAGTTGGTGCTACATAGAATGACCCTTTCTCAACAAACAGATAACAACAACAGAAGTAACAATGGTACTAGAGCCATCTACTTATCTAGTTTCTTTTGAAATTTTACTTATGCTCAGTATCATCATTCTCTCACTTCCTTCTGAGGTAGGGTCTCACTACATAATCATGGCTTTCCTGGTACTTGCTATATAAACCAACCTGGCCTCAGAGTCACGGAGATTTCTCCTGCTTCTCTCTCCCAAGTTCTGGGATTAAAGACAAGTGCCACCACACTCAGGAGCATCATTCTTGCATTCTAGTGATTAAACAGAGAACACATCACAGTTCCTCAGCTTACAGTCTCTGTAAGTCAGTGAATCAAATATCATTTTATGTGCATGGTAATAGGGCCATGAGGATGCATGCTCATGGGGGTACAATAGTACTGATGTGTTTTCAGCTAGGTGAGATATGTGGAGATCATGTATGTTGAAGTCAGAGGCCAACATTAGGTATCATTCCTCAGGAGATGTTCACCTTGTTTTATCCACAGGTATGTATTTCTGGTTGGTTTTACAGATGGTTGTGAGCTACCATATGGGTGGCTGAGAGTCATACCCAGAACCTCTAGAAGAATAGCTCGTGCTCTTAACCCCTGTGGCATCTCTCCAGCCACCACATCCCCATACATATTGATGTGTGTGCATGTGCGTGTGCGTGTCCGTGTGTGTGTGTGTGTGTGTGTGTGTGTGTGTGTAAAATAGGATCTCTGATTTGTCTAAACCTCTGCTGTCCAACCCCGGAGATCTGCTTATCTCTGCCTTCCCTCACTTTGGGATTACACACACACACACACACACACACACACACACACCTAGCTTGCTTTTTTATTTCAAGGTCAAAGAACAATTTTGCAAGCGATGAATCTTGACATCTTTCCAGAGAAAGGAGATAAGAGGAAGAAAGAAAGTGAAGGGGGCAGGTAAATCAAAAGGTTTTGGCTATAATCAAAAGTGTTAGGGGTGGAGGGAAGGGATCCTGGTAAAGAAAAGTGTGTTCTTCTCTTACCTCTTAGTTTGATTTAAAGTAAATCAACCTTCCTGAAGAATGGTGCTTTGGCTAGGTGACTGATTTGACTGGCTTCTCTCTCTCTCTCTCTCTCTCTCTCTCTCTCTCTCTCTCTCTCTCTCCCTCCCTCCCTCCCTCCCTCCCTCCCTCCCCTTCCCCCTCCCCCCTCTCTCTTTCTCTCATTTTTTTTGAGATGGGGTTTTCTCTATATCCATGATTATACTGAAACTTGACAAGGATAGCCTCCAACTCAGAGATCTGCCTGCCAGGCTCCACCAAGCCTGGCCTTCATTAACTTTCTTTTTAAGTTTTTTTTTTTATTTTTATTTTACATGCCAACCAAAGTTCCCCCTCCCTCCATCCCCTCCTCACACTCACCTCTCAGCTTCCCCCTCCCTGCCCCTCCATCCACTCCACAGAAAAAGTAGATCCTCATTAACTTTTAAGGGAAGAGAAGATGGTATGACCCCACTTAAAAGTAGATTCCAATTTTTTTGGCTACAAAGTAATAGCCTGAATGGTGCTCCACTGCCTATGTAACATGCCCCAGTCTGAAGAAGTAACTCTAAAATCATTTAGAAAATGGGTAGGCTGAAATTGTTGAATAGATATAATCCATTTCCATTATGCAACTACAGACATTGAATTCCAAAGGGTTTCACCAGAACTGATGAACAAAAGTTTTAATTCCCACCTGCATACATATATTCTCCAGGCAAAGATGCTCACTGAAGACTTAATAACAAACCAGAGCTCATTCTGCCATTTCCAGCTGCTGAATCAACAATATTCCTAGAATTCTCATCGTTCCCTCTCTGAATAGGTAACCTAACTGCCATTTAGGAAGTTCAGAAAGGTATGGGGGTGTTAATTTATACTGGTTCTTTCTGAGCAGGACCACCAGTTTCTATATGGGTGCTGGGGATTGGACTCAGGTCCTCAAGAAAGCACTTTTAGCAACAGAATGGTCTCCTGTGATGGATAGTTATGTTTTGTTTAAATTATTATGCTCAAGAAATCTATAAAAACAAGGGTGCCTCAAACTTGAAAGTTCTACTTTCTCAAGGGCAAGTAACTTTCTGGAACGCTGGGGGCTGCTCTTTATGTAAGATAACAAGCCATGTGCTTTGGCTTCCATCAGTCAGCTTGGTTACTCCAACTTTAGGAGGTGCTTGATCAAATGTAGGCTGGAAGTACTCAGTCAGGAAGTACTTCAGGGTGCATGCTTGCCCCCAACTGAACAAAGGTGGAAAGTACATAGCCTTGTGGAGTTTGTTTTTATAAGCACCCAACTAATGTTTTTTGGTGCCAATATTCTGGCAATCCTGGGTATGGATATGGTCAGTGTCCTTGCCAGTATTTAATAAAATTTTTCTTCAATTTTGGCTCAAAAACTGTGATAGTGGTCTTATTTTTGCCTAGTTGGAATTAATATTCCTTAGTGCCAAATATTTCAAACACTTAATATGTATTAAGCATGTTACTAGGCCCTTAAGGTTACAAAACTTAGTAAGGTTATTATTACAAAATATTACTGTTTTGTGAACTTTTGGAGGATGAGCAAAAATGTCTTTACCCTAGATCAGGCTCCCATGACAGATCAAAATATGCCTCCACCAAAGTTCAAATTGAGGAAGCACTGAGCTCAATAGACTTATTTACAGAGTAAAATCAAGGGCTTATCTATGGGAGTTTGAGTGACACAGAAGCAGTTGTATAGGCAAAAAAAAAAAAAAGAATCTCACTTTGCCATAGCTGTGTAGATGGAATCCTTCCCTCTGAACTGTTCAGAGACCGAGACTACCATAGCACATGAAATTAGGTGACAATTATATAACAGCTGACAGCATAGGAGGGAATGGATGAGATCTCAGGTGACACTGAAGGAAGGAATATCAACATGCACTATTTCAAAGATGGTTCCCAAGTAGTCAGAGCTACTCAGATGAAGATTGTAGTAGGAGGTTTCTGGTCCGAACTTTTGGGGCCTAACCTCAAGGTTTAGGCCCACAGACCCGCAGACCCGCAGACCCGCAGTCCCACAGTCCCACAGTCCCACAGAGACACACAGATGCCTTAAATAGTTTTTGGATCAGCGTAAGGCCTAGGCATATAGCTTGCTAGCTCTCTACCCTTCATCTAACCCATGTCTCTTATCTTGTTTAGCAATGTGGCTGGGTACCTTTTCTTAGAGCAGCATAGTTGTCCTCTGCTTCTTCCGGCTTCTCTTTGGCCTTCTGCTCTGTGCTTCCTGTTGTCAAAGTTTTTCTTAGTCTGGTAGCCCCGCCCACACTTCCTGCCTGCCTTTGGCCAATTAGTGCTTTTTTATTAAACCAGTGGGTGGGACAGTTATTTAAAATGAAACAACACAATCTCCCACAGAAGATGGTCATATTCTACAGTTACTTCCATGCTTTACAAACTAGAGTGTTATTCAGACATGAACTTGTGATGATACATTTTATATTTAATAAAAATCAATCAGTAATATCAAAGGACAGAATCACCTACAGTCAAGCATTGAGGACCTTTAATCCCAGCTCTAGGATTACGATGCAGAGTTGAACCCAGAAGTGAAACAACTGGACAAAGAAGATTTTTAAGGCAGGCATAGGCAGACAGTGTGATATTCTGTAAAAGCGATGACCCAGGTTGAGGAAGCTGGAAGATAGCTTTTACCCTGAGAAGTTGGCTGGGTGAGAATTGACTGTGGTTTGTTTCCTCCTCCCATATTCCAGCTTTCTCCCAATATCTGATTCTGAGTTTTCATTAAACATAAACTAGAATTCGTGTTTCATGGACTCAAATGATCAGGACCTGAGACATGCTACTGTAAAACCTGTAATGAAGTATAAGTCAGGACTGGAGAGAGAGTTTAGCAGTTAAAAGTATTTCTTGCTCTTTTAAAGGAACCCAGTTTGGTTCCAGTAACCCATATGATTGCTTACAGTCATCTGTAACTCCAGTTCTAAGGAAGATAAGACTTTCTTCTTGCCCCCACAGGCACCAGGCATGCATGTGGGACACATACATATGTGCAGGCAAAACTCGCACACACATAAAATAAATAAAGAGCATAAAGTCTATAAAGGATGCACTGAGGGGATGCTTTTTCAAGTCCATTTCAGCACACATAGATATTTTTACTTTCCATAATCTGAGAGAATCCCATACTGTCAAAATCCAGGTCTTTCAGTACAAATTAATTAAAAAGTTCTTGGGAGAGAAGTAAATAAACTCCACCAAATTAGATCTGCCAGAAAAGAAGGATTAAGAATGCCTGGATAGACTGCGAAATGCACCTGCACACCTTACAGAGAAAACCAAATGAACTTTCAAATTGCAGGATCTGTTAGAGGAAAGAGTAAATGACAGGGTTTCTACAGGGAAGCTGCACTTCTTCATTAATTATTTTACTTTAGCTCTGATCTTTTCCTCACTATGTTTGTACCATTTCTGCACGTACAGGAAGGAAACCGCATAGGGCCAAGCCAAAGAGTGTTTCTAAATCTCACTTTGTGTTCATTCTTCCTACCACTCTTAGTGATGGGCAAAAGCAGTATCATTTCCTGAATACTAACAGTGCCAGTTTCCTTCACATTACATCATGGAATCTTCCATGTTGTCTATAACATCAAATGTCTATATACAGGTTATAAATACTAAATTTAGAGAGATTAAGCTATCTTAAAATGAAATAGGACTTCGGGATTTTCTTTTTTTTTTCAGGGACACATATTATTTGAGTTGTATATTTTAGAATAATTTCTAACACATGAAGCAAACTACTTACCATTTTTATGAAAACAGATTTTTCAAGTATCTTAACTATGTTGAACAAACAAAATGGGATCATTAGTATTTCTTCTTTGGTGGTAAAATTTTTTAAAATTATTTTATTTGGGGTGTTTGTGTGGATGAATGGTTGTACATCATATGTGTGCCTGGCACCTGGGGATGCCAGAACTGAGAGATGGATTACCATGGGACTGGAGTTATAGATGACTGTGAAACATCACAGTGCACACTGTGGATTTGAGCCCAGGTCCTCTGCAAGAGCAACTAGTGCTTTGAACCACTGAGCCATCTCTCCAGCCCCTGTAGTTATTGACAACATATTACTACAAGGTCAGATGACATTTTATATAAAATTCAAAAATTTGTATTCCAAGCCTACTATTGGTTCCACAAAGGCACTTTGTATAGCTGACTTGGGCTATGTATCGAAATTGAAAATAGAAACACTAATATTACACTAATTAAAAAAAATTTGTTTTTCTTTTTCAGAATTCACTTGGTGGCCTAAATCAACTTTTGAAGTGCATGGAGGTATAGACAATTATAGATCATTAATTACACATCTAAAAAGCTGTAGGTTAATGGAAAGTTAACCACTCTTGCTCCTTAAGCCTGTAGTCAAAACAGCAATATGTTGTATAACTTTGGCACAAACACTTTCAGATAAAAGTAGGTCATCTTTAGAGTTCTTTTTTTTGGGGGGGGGGCTTTATAGTAAGTTTTTGTTGTTGTTCAACTTCATTTAAAATATGTCACTGATTCATTTTATTTATTATGGAATCCTCTTATGTAAGCTTTGTTTTCCTCTCCAGCTGAACCACTGGGAGTGAAAGGTCACTGGATTCAGATTTTCTACTTGTATATTGATAAGCAGTGAAGACACTTGAGGACTTTCCCTTTCCCTTTATACCATTGCTATGTGGGCACTGCTCAGCATTTTCTTCTTCTAGTGCTTGCAAAGCCTTTCTGACATCATGCAACTATTCAGCGCCTTACATTTGCATTTAGAATTTCAAATTCAAGTGACCATCCCTTATCTCTTATGTCCTGTGAATCAAAGCCAACTTGTGTAAATGGCAAGGTTGTTTGCCTGGTGGAAGAATTAATTGACCAGACAACCTGGGCAAATGTTACCAGCTACCCCATCAGGTGGATGGAAAGAGCTTGGTTGTCTCTGCCTCTAAAGAAATCCCACATAGGATTGTTATCTTAATATTTTCAAATATGATTTAGCAAAAAGAAGGAAAGAAAATGAAGAAATTTGGGGTAAAAGCAAAGGCCTTACAAGTCTAGGGAGAAGACATTGTTTGTAAAGATGGGGAGTGTCTGCAGCATTCAATTAGTTAGAAATATTAAGGCAAACAAAGTTAAATGAAGTAGCCTCAAAACTGCTGCTTAAAGGCACCTGGTACGTTCCTTGAACATTTGTTTGTATGCGTTGGGAGAAAGACCCTCATGGTTTATACCAGAAAGAATGCTTCATCACTAATGTGCTGACAAGGATGGATGGACTTAGTCGATCCATTTGATGGAATAAACATAACATTCAATAAACAAAGAAAGAGGAATGATGAGAAAAGAACAAAACCCCAGATTAATTTGCCCATCCTTAAAGGCAAAATGTAAGTAACTGTGGTTTATAGAACAATAAGGATGAAAGAGCTTGCGTGGCCAATAGAGGCACGATGGTTCAACAGAGGAGCCAGAGTGAGAGCAGAGTAAACAGAAAGGAGGCAGCAAACGCACTCTCTCCTATACTCATATCCTAAGGTACAGCAGGGGCAGGTGAAAAAGACAATGCATTCTGCAAGAGCACACAGGAGCCTGCAAACAGCTCTATGGGGAATAAAAAAGCCGAAGCATGCAGAAGAAGATGTACTGAACAAATTCAGGAAACATGCTGTGGCTCTTTGCACAATCAGACCTTTCCTGCACAGTAATTGCCTGCTGTGTACTTGACATTTCTTCCACCCTTTATCCTTTATGTAGACACAGTTTCCATCTACTATCATTATCATGTTCTTCCTGCTTTCAGTATTCCCTTCAACATTTCCTATAGTGAAAACCTGTGAGAGACAGGTTCTTTGAGCATTTCTATGTCAAAAATATGTTTTGCCTGCAATTTCGAAAGATAGTTTCCTTACATTTGTTTTTGTTGTTGTTTGTTTGTTTATTGAGATGGGGTTTCTCTGTGTAGACCAGGCTGTCTTGAAACTCATAGATCTTCCTGCCTCTTCCTGCTAAATGCGGAGATTAAAGGAATGTACTACCGTACCTCTTCTTTAAAAACTTTTATTTTTTCTGTATGGATGTTTTGTGAGCATGTGTCTGTGTGCCATGTGGGTGCAGTACACAGAGAGGCCAGAAGAGGGAATTTAATCACCTAGTTATATATTATTGTGAGTTACCATGTGGGTTCTGGGGACTGAACTCAAGTTCTCTGCAAAAGCAACCAGTGCTCTTAACTGCTGAGCCATCTCTCTGCTCCTAGGAAGATAGTTTCATTGGCTATAAAAAATGTAGACTGTGGAGATGCCTAGGATTTTGGGTGTTCATTTACATTTGTATGGGTTTTTTTATATTTAACATATTTCCCTTATATTTCTTTCCCTCATGGTCTCTGATGAAGTCTCCTCCAGTATTTTCAGTAGCTCACATCTTTAATTCTACCACTTGAAAGCAGAAGTAGGTAGATTTCTGTGGGTAAAAGGCCAGCTTAATCTGCAGACCAAGTTCTAGGTCTGCAGAATGAGATACTGTGTTTAAATAAATACAAAAACAAAACAAAGTGAAATATCCTAATTTTTCCATATACTGTTTTTTTTTGCTTCACCCAGTTTGCAATTTTCTCTATTAAAGCATTCATTTTAAACAAATTCATTATATATATATGGGTGTATTCCTCATGCTCCATTGTGGTTGGGATGCATTGAACTAATTGAACTCAGTCACATCAATAATAAAATATTTCTGGCTACCATTTCCTCTACATTTTGTCTATCCCTTTTAAAGAACATATGCGTATTGAGTTACTTGATGTGGTCTTTCAGTTCATTGATCATATAAGTTAATTTGGAGTACCTATGACCAAAAATTTCTATCAGAAAGAACTTAAAAAATTATTCATTTTGGCTTATAGTTTTAGATATTTCAGACTATGGTTTTAAGCTGCATTGATTATGGGCCCACTATAAAACACAATATCATGGTGGTGGAAGTGTATGGATGCTGTTTATCTTATGGGATACAAAAGCCAGAGATGAGAGTAAGGGAGGAGGAACTAGATGTAGTTTTCAAAATATATCCTCTGGGATCTCATTTCCTCTAGGACATGATACCCTATACTGTTTCCACCACTTCTCAAAGCAGCATCACTAGCTGAGATTCAAATGTTCAACAAATGAGCCAATAAGTGACATTTTATATCAAAACTAAAATATTAATATAATTTCATTTCTTAATCTTATAAACTTCTTGTTATGTTTCAACATAGTAGATATTTTATGTCAAGTAGCCCAATATCAGTTGGGTCTGCTAACAATATATTTCAGTATATTTTAAGCCGCAGACACGGGTTTTATCTCCAGAAGTTGAATTTGCTCTACCTTTTCACTTTGTGTATCTATTTGTTAAGAGTCATGTTTACTTTAGGTGTCTGAGTGTTTTGCACGCATGTATATCTGTGTATCACATGTATGCTATAGATGAAAGCCAGAAGAGGGTATCAGATCCAATGGTACTGGAATTTCAAATGGTTTGAAGCAACCAGATGGATGCTGAGAACCAGATCTGGGTTCTCTGCAGCTGCAACAAATTATTTTAATCACTGGACCATTATTGCTCTAAATATATGAAATATACTCATTTTAATATTCTAGTCTCCTAATTATAATGCTGGCATCAATTTTAGTTTTCTGTTGACTGACTGATTGGCTGATTTCATTGTTTTTTATTGACTTTTCCTCTTTTTTATTTCTGCTAATTTCTAAATGGACACGACATTATACTTTCCTTGTCTATAGCTTGGCAATTTTGTTAATAATTTGGCCTTTTTGAGTCTTTTTGCTGATATTAGTTTGTGGGAGATTATATTGTTACATTGTAAATAATTGTCCCACCCACTGGTTTAATAAAAAGCACTGACTGGCCAAAAGCAGGCAGGAAGTGTGGGTGGGGCTAACAAACTAGAAGACTCTGGGAACAGGAAGCACAGAGCAGAATGCCAGAGAGAAGCCAGAAGAAGCACAGGACAACTATGCTGCTCTAAGGAAAGGTACTGAGCTGAATGGCTAAACAGGATAAGAGTAATGGGTTAGATTAAGGGTAAAGCGTTACCAAGTGATATGCTTGGGCCTTGCAAGTATCTATGTGTCTCTGCGGGACTGCAGGACTGCGGGTCTGTGGGTCCTAAACCTTGAGGTTAGGCCTGAAAGTCCGGACCAGAAACTTCCTACTACATTAGTTATGCAATATTTGAGTAGTAGCCAGTTTAGGAATAATTAATACCCATTATTGAATTAATACATTAATTCATTAATACATGAATCTTGAGATTTTTCTGCTCTGATACTAGCAGGCACCATTTTTGACAATACAGGTCATACACCATGAACACTAATCCCTTCAGATTTTTTCAACTCAGCTTAGCATATCTTCCTTATATAGAAATATAAATCAGTATTCTTCAGAATATTCATAGAGGATCCTCTAGAAATCTCTATAATTTTGTCTCTGTACGTCTCTTTCCATGCCACAGTACTTTACTATGAACTTAATCTCTCAGCCTTAATAGCCTCTTAACTCTATATTCTCCACTGATCTTTCCATGCCTCACCTGAGTTGTCCTTTCATGTAGCATGACCTGAAAGTTCATAGCTGAGGGAACAGAATTTTATTTATTTATTCATTCATTCATTTATTTATTTATTTATTTATTTATTTATTTATTTATTTATTTTATTGTGTGTTCATTTCAGGTGGGAGAAGAGATCTTGTGATTGTTATTCTTTTTTTCTGTGAACAGAAATCCTTTCCTCTTTTGTAAATATTTTAATGTCATGCTATTTCTAGGGAATTGAGTGGTACTCTTTGAGAAAGTCTACAGTTACTCGAGGTTCAGGAAATAATGGGAAGAGAAGGCAGAAAAATGTGTAATAACCAGAAGACCAGGAAGCATGCTATGAGAATGTTTCCTAACTGTTACAGAGAAGTTTCACCATGACACCTCAAAGACATGACTGCCTAAGTAAGAACTGAATAAGGGGAACATCAACAAGCATGCTAATGCAGAATGGAAAAATTCCATGGGATCTGTCTCAGTTAGGGTTTCGATTGCTGTGAAGAGACTCCATGACCATGGCAACTCTTATAAAGAAAACATGTAATTGGGGTGGCTTGATTATAGCTTCGGAAGTTTAACCCATTATAATCATGTCAACATGCAGTCCGACAATGCTGGTGCTGAGGGTGCTACATCTTCCAGGCAACAGGAAGTTGACTGACTGCCACACTGAGGGCAGCTTGAACAAAAGAGAAGAGACTTCAAAGCCAACTTCCACAGTAACACACTTCCTCCAACAAAGCCACACCTCCTAATAGTGGTACTTCCTTTGGGGACCACTTTCTTTCCTACCAACACAGGGTTTTAACCCTAAATAAAGAATCACAGATTCTGTTTAAATACAGTGGAGAGCTGGAGAATTAGTGTTCCCCAGGGATAAGCTGCTTAATTGGTTATCCAGTATAAAGTCATCAGCTCTGAAATCATACACAATACACACACACACACACACACACACACACACACACACACACACACACACATACACATGCATGCAACAAGAAGCAGAATCAGCAGTTTGTATTTATATACTAATGCATTTATATATGCACAAAACTACAACAAACAGAGGTTATAATTTATAAAACTCTCCTGCTCACCTGTTCCATAGCCCCTTATAAAATAATCACTCTAAGGCTTAATATTACTTGCAAACTCTTTGGTCTGTGGCTCAGGCTTATTACTAACTAGCTCTTTCATCTTAACCCATTTCTATTAATCTAGTATTGCTATGTGGCCAGTGGCTTACTAGGACAATCACATTTTGTTTCTTGGATTGCTAGATTGTGTCTCTCAGACTCTGTCCTTCTTTTCCTTATTTTTTTCCTTGGATTTTGTGCCTTCCTCAATGATGCCTTGCCATAGGACAAAACATATTCTTTATTAAACAATGGTAGAAACGTATATTTACAGTTTACAAAAAGACCATCCAACAGCAGAATATGTAAGATGGGGGCATGGGATGGATTGGTGGAAGGGAAGTGATGAAGGGAAATGATGTAATTATATTTTAATTTAAAAGATTAACTTTAAAAAGGAAAAAAGTTGCAGTTACTCAATAATTGTGTATTTATGTTTTTATGATTATATATCTGTGTGTGTGCCTGCATATATATGTGCTACATGCATATCTAGTGCCCACAGAAACCAGAAAAGAAAATTGGATCACCAAGCACTGGAGTTACAGGCAGTTGTGAGCTACCACATGAGTGCTGGGAACTGAACTCAGGACCTCTGCAAGGGCAGCCAATGCTGTTAACCAGTGAGTGCTGTTAAAGACTGAGCTATCTTTCCAGTCTCCTCAGTAATCTTTTGAAACTCATGACACTGGCATTAAATTCCTGAGGCACAAGCCCCCCCACCCCCCCAAAAAAATACAAAGCAGTAAACACAAAATAAAAGAAGTGGGTATCTATTGCTGCTTGACATGATGAGGAGTTATAACTACTGATAGCATTGTTCTGTGCCTGGTTCTGTACATAAGCCATGTATCCACAATACTATCCACTAATTTGGGAAACCCCTTTTGTCCTGGGGCTGAGGCAGACTTAGTCCAGATGGGGAGGCTTTCCCAGTAATAACCATCACCATTTAGATGTCTATATATTTTTAAATAGTTTTCATAGCTGTTCACATTTTATTTGACCCTTTATGAGTCTGTAAGGCAGTAGAAAATTAGATATTGTCAAACGCAGTCACAGAGAGATTAAATGATATGCCTGATCACATCAGTAGCAAGTGTCAGAACAATGCCTGGCACTCAAGCTGCTGCATTCCAAGTACAAGGCTCCAGCCTATCATATGACTCACTAATGGCCTGGAAAGATAGAATTGGCATATCGGAGCTAAGTCAGGGAAGTTAAATAAAGCAAAGATTAGAATCTACTGCAGCAGCAATCCCATGGAAACATGGGGGGAGCTGTCCTCTCCTAATATATTTTAATATAATGCAAACTCAGACCCCAGCTGGATGGGAGAGTTTGTTTTCCTCCTTAAGCATCATGCATAATTCATGTGGAGTGACCTCACTTACATGTCACAGGCAGATTGTGATGACAGAAGCTCCTTTGGTACTGGCACATAGAAGGCCTGCTTTCCTGTTGTCTACATCAGGTCTACAGTCTCTGCTTTACATTCTGCTGCTGAGATCTTCACTCTCCTGTGGTAATGAGCTAAAACGAGTGTTTAATCACTTCAGTTATCCCTCATTTCCAGCAACGTCTTTATGTACTCAGCCTTGTCTTCTGCCTTCACAAGGAATCCTGTTTAATTGGCTGAATCCAGGGGTTCAATTCCTCATTGTCCCTTATGCTTGGTAAGACATCCCACTCAGGAGATGGCCATAGGCTAAGTGATTGATTTCTCCATCAACGGATAACTGCTCTTATGTGAATGATCCAAAACTCATTGTTCTTGGACTCAGACTAATAGGAAGTCTGACTAGACTACTTCAGAATCTGTCTTTATCTTTATTTTATATTTTCTTCCCCATTTCTTTCACTTAAAAAGCTAGACTACACAGTAAGAGAATCAAATTATCTTCCTGGTATCCTGAAAATGTCTAGCTGACAAAAATATTTTTCACCATAAGAGGAAACAGACAGAAACTGTTTCTAAAACTGGGCATCACAAAAATAAACTTCTATTAGGGATTTTTCTTCAGAAAGATGAAGTACTAATAATACTGCCAAAGTTACTATGGTGGACTAAATGTACAAAAAAGGTTTCAAAGATCTCTGCATTTTTTTTTTGAGGAATGTCTTTGACTATTCTTAGTGGAGTCATGAGGCTGTGCATATACTAACTGAGTCATTCATAATTTTTAAAATATGTTTGCACCTAAACAATACTCTAAAATAAGACAATGCCATTTGTTTTATGCAAAGACCAAGTTTCTACATAATTAAGCAAAAAATCCTTCTGCTACACTAAGGGTATATTTTAATAAGTACAGAAGGGCCATAGTTCAAGGATTGTCCTGCAGATTTCTGAAAACTGAACTTTTAAAACCTAGATAGCAACTTCACTGCCTGCCTTTCCCATTCATGCTTCCCTTGATTTCCACAGCTGTAATGAGATGACTGTTCTTCAGTTCTTGTTTGGGCAGACATTTTAGAAGTGATTACAGTTATTTTCTCATAGAAAGAAAGAACACACTAACATTAGCTTTATGAAATAATATACTGGGGCTAGAGAAATGGCTCAATGCTTCATAGCACTGCTTGCTTTTCCAGAGGACACTGGTTTGAGTTTCAGCATACACATGGCTGTTTGTAACAATCTGTAACTCTAGTTCCAGGGTCCTGATATCTTCTTATAACCTCCACAGGCACCAAGCAAACACATAGCGCACAAAAGGAAATGCACACAGAACATGCATACACATAAAACAAAAATGTTTTTAAATTAAATAAAAAAGAAATAAATTATCAGGGTACCCACCACCTCAGTGTACAGCACCAAAACTTCTATGAATGAGACCCAGAAATAAAAGACAAATATATAGATTTTGTTTTTCTTTACTTTTGATAATTTCACACACACATATAATAAAATATGATCATTTTTACTCCATTTTTCCATGCAAACTCCTGATATAATATTTCCCAAATTCCAATCTAAGCTTCATGCCTTTAAAAAAAAAAAAAAAACAAGTGCTGACCATATGCATGTGGGGCCATCTGTTGGAGCGTTTTGGAGTATTGGAATCCTACCAGTGGCCACATTCTCAATAAAGAATGACACCCCTCCCCCAGAAACTCTCCATTGCCAATATCTTCTTAGTAAGAGGAGGGGCCTGGAGATCATCTACCCTACCTATGCAGAGATTTGGTGTGGCTTAATCTTGTGCAGGTCTAATATTGCTAACCCCAATTGCTATGGAGACTCAGATGTCCTGATAGCAACCAATTAACATATTTATCTATGATAAGAACTTAAAATGAAGAGATGCTTAATATGTTAAGTGATGAATTTGGTATTAGTTTTCTATGTGCCTGTAAAAATATTATAAGCTTAGCAGTTTATGCAACACAAGTGTGGCATCTAGCAGCTTATGAGGTCAGAAGTTTAAAAAGGATTTTGCTGGGAAACAATCAGTGTACTAGGACAAGCACATACAGCCAATGAAATTGGTTCAAACCAGTTGCCAAGGCATGCACATAATTTACCTCCTTATGAGCCAACCTGGAGTCTACCTAAGGGCCTAACAACAGCCACTGTCCAATGTTCCTGATTGTTCAGAATCTGCCTAGCAACAGGAACTGCCCAGAGTTTCTGACCATTAGGAATATTCCTAGCAACAGATGCTGTCAGATCTACCCAGCCAATGAGGGAAAGCTATGCAATATCACCAGATTTTGACACAGCTTGGGTGCTGGGAGGAGGGTGTATAAGGGTCTCCTCGTTGTTGAATAAATGAGTTAGTCCTTTGCTTTTCAACTGAATCCTGGGGTCTGTGTCTCTATACCTTCTCACCCCTCCCCCAAGGGAACTGTTAGGACCCAGCTACAGATCAGTAAGGCTAAGGCTGTATTCCTCTTTAAAGGGTCTCAGCAAAAATCCACTCTTCCTTTCTCCAGAACCTAGAGGCTGCCTATGTACCTTTGCTTGCAGCCACTTTAAGCCTCAAAGCTAGAAGTAGATGTTTAAAGTATTTCCTATGAATATATCTATCTGATTCTGTTTCTGCTCTCCTTTCTGTGGAAAGGTTGAACATGATTGATTAGTCCAAGATATTCTCTTTAATATCACCTAATTAGCAACCTGAATTTCATGTGTGTCTTCATCTTTCTTTGCTATATAACATAGTTACAGGCTCTGGAGGTTAAGACATTGACATTTTGGAGAATCGTAACTCTGTCTAGCACAGATGTAGCTTGTTTCAATAATACATAAGACTTTGTGTGATTATTTGGAACTGCTGATCTAGATCTTGGGGCTACCCTGGGCTAGAAACTTCTTACTATACAATATCAGTTCAAGAAAAACCTGAGAGCAATATAAATTCTAATGTAAGTCAAGCCACTCTTAAGGGTACCATTGAGATTAATAAAGAACATGGTTTGTGCCATGTCTAACCCTTCATATTGGAGATGTCCTATGCTCTCTGCAGGTATGAAGCCTGAAAGGAAGCTATGTACTTTCCCCAAAAGCCTTTGCCTTAACATCTGTCCGTTCCTAGAGAGATGCTATTAATGTCCCAGTAGAAAAGTCCTACTCTTGTTCCTACATCCCAATCAAATTTCATAATGTAAGGTCAAGATCTGGAATGGATCTGTTTGTACCTTTAAAATATTGAAAATGTACCCCTCTCCTTGATTTCTGCTTTTATTTTTCTCATAATCTCACCCACTCATTTAGCTTGCTTTTCTTCCTATTGCCATTTCTTCTCCAGGCTAGAATAATGCCTTGCCAAAATAAATGGTGGTTTAATATTTTTAGATTTAACAAATGTATGAAATGACTGAATGAATGAATTAATAAGCTGATGAGATAACCTATTTTCTATATTATTGATTTCTCTAGTATTTCTTTGAGTGTGTTTGTATGTGTGTGTGTGTGTGTGTGTGTGTGTGTTTATTTGTTATCTGCATGTATGTCTATGTACCATGTGTGTTTCTGCTCCATTCAGAGGTCACAAGAGATCACTGGCATTGGATCCTTTGGAAATGGAGTTATATAGGGCTGTGAACTGCCATGTGGGTGCTGGGAATTGAACTTTGGCCCTCTGATAGAGCAGCCACTGTTCTTGACTGCTGAGCCATCTCTCTAAACCCAGGGCTCACTATTCTTAATCTTGCATTTGAGGTCATCTAAAACTAAAATTGACAAACTTTCCATCTTTGTCATCTACTGCTCTAGTGTTCTTTGTTTTATCACCATCCCTTCTGTGCTGGTAAGTTTTGTCTACTTGACACACAAAAGATACCTGAGAGGAGGAAAATTCATTTGAGGACTTGACTCCCCAAAGACTGATCAGTGGTCACACTGTGCCACTTTTTAAATTGTTGGCTGATATGGGAGGGTCAAGATTATTGTGTGTTGGGTGGAGTGGCATTCCTCGGTAGGTGGTTTGGGAAGGTATAAGAAAGGTAGCTGAATGTGAGCCTGGAAGCAAGACGGTGAGCAGATTTCCTGCATGTTTTCTTCCTCAGCAACTACTTAAGCTCCTTTTCTGACTTCCCTAGGTGTTAGAAGCGTCTTAGTTAGGGTTTCCATTTGGGTGAAGAGACACAATGACCATGAAATCTCTTATAAAGGAAAACATTTCATTGAGATGACAGCTTACAGCTCAGAGGTTCTGTCCATTATCATCATGGTGGGGAGCATGGTGGCATGCACACATGCATGGTGCTCAAGGAGCTGAGTCCTACATCTTGCAGGCAACAAGAAGTGGATAGTGTATTACATTGAATGAAACTTGAATTCTGGATACATCTTGATATGCAGGCCACAGGAAGTCAATTAAACATAGTATCCTGAGCATAGGAAACCTCAAAGCCTGCCCCAACAGTGACACACCTCCTCTAACTAGGTCATTTGAACAAGGCCACACCTCTTAATAATGCCACTCCCTGTCATATTATAAGGACTGATTGTTATGCCTAAATGGAGAGGACCCCCAAAAGTCCACAATTTAGACATTGGGGTAAGGGGATTTCCAGCACTTAGGACCCTGATTGACTGGCATTTGTCTAAGGGTATCTTAGCAAGACTGAAGAGAATAGGTGTGTGCTGACTCAAGGACTATCTAATGATTGGAATGTTTGGAATATCAGGTACTTCTTAGATGCTGGCCCCTGCCTATGTGGTATCTGTTTTGGGCTTTTCATGGAATTGCCAGGTGCTGCCAGTAAGAGACTCAGGTAGACTATATATCTGGCTTTTATTAAGCATCTCATGGTAGTTATATAGCCAAACTAGACTGGGTCCTACATTGCTGTGTGGTCAAGCTGTTCTGAGCCCCACACAATTCAAATTACTACATTATACTCCCTGCCCCCCATAAGCTTGTAACAATATCACAATGCAAAATGCCTTTAGTCCCCATACTCTATTATAGTACTAAACTTTAAAAGTCTAAGGTTCAAAGTTTCTTCTCTGAGTCATATAATCTCTTAACTATAATCACTTATAAATTAAAAATTAAAAAATCACATAGTTCCAACAGATAATTGCACAGTATATACATTACCACTTCCAAAACATAGGAAAGGGAGTATAGTGAGGAAATACTCGACCAAACTAAGTCTGAAAACCAGTTGGGCAAAGTCCAAACCCTGCATCTCTATGTCTGATGTCAAAACACTCTTGAGATCTCCAGCTCCTTTCAGCTCAATTGACTGAAATGTGCTGCATTCTATTGAGTTGGTTTCACTCAAGCTAGCAGCTTTCCTTGGAAGACATCCCAGAGCTCTGGCATCTCCAAACTCTTAGGGTCTTCAAAGCAGTCCAGATTTCAACTTCACAGCTTTGTGCAATGATGTCTCTGGGCCTTCATTCAGGGACACCCCTGACATATGTTGGGCCTCAGTGGATTTCTTTAGGTGCAGAAGCAAATTCTATAACCCCTTTCTTCTATCCATGACTCTAAAGCCAGGACCAAGGTCTGCTGCTTACTGGAGTTGGAACATGACACCTTTGTTCAATTATATCATCACCAACTGTCTGTCCTTTAGTGCCTAAGTTTGGCTGTTCTTGAACTTGCTCTGTAAACCAGGATAGCCTCAAACTCAGACATCTACCAGCCTTTGCCTTCTAGGTGCACACCACCACACCAGGCTCTAAGCTTTTCTATAGATCCTTTTTACAAGTTGGAGCTGCCGGGAATCTTGCCCTGTGATAACCACTCCCTTTATTTCCTTTCTTAATCTGTTTATCTCCTTGAACACAGGATGTAGCTTCATTCCATTTAGCTCCATTCCACTTAACTCCATTGTTTTTCTCCTCAAATTTTACATGTTTTAATGTACTCTGCTCAGCTTGTTCCTTTTCATTATAAATCTTCAATATAGTTACCACTAATAATCACAAGACAGAGTCTATACCAGGCTATTTTGAGGTTTCCTCTACCAACAGAATTAATCCAAAAGTCTTCACTTTAGTTTTTGGAAGCCTTTTTGGACAAGGGCAAAGTGCAACCACTTTCTTTATCAAAATACCACAGGAATGATTTCTAGGCAACATACTAAAACTCTTCTCCTCTGAAAACTCTGAGTGAACCCCACCACAGCTTAAATAACTCTTAATACCACTGTCTTCCATACTCCTACTAGTATGGCCCACAAGACAGTGCTTAAAGCATCTTATTGCTTTCTTAACCTGAACTCCCAAAATCCAAATTCCTAAAAATAAAAGCATGGTTTGGCCTATCATTGCAGCACTCTAGTCCTGGGTACCAACTTCTGTCTTAATTAGGGTTCATTTTACTGTGAAGAGACACCATGATCGCAGCAACTCTTATAAATGAAAACATTTAACTGAGATGATGGCTTACTAATTCAGAGGTTCAGTTGATTACCATCATGAGAGGTAATGTGGGGAGCAGCATGATCGTATGCAAGCATACATGGATCTAGAGAAATATCTTACAGGCAACAGGAATATGACTAAGACAATGGGTGGTATTCTGAGCATAGAAAATCTCCTAGCCTGCCTCCAACAGTGACACGCTTTCTCTAAGAAGGCTATATCCTCTCCAACAAAGCCATACCCCCTAATAGTACCACTCTCTATCAAATTATGGAGGCCTGAAGGCCAACATATTCAAAGTACCAGAGACAGCTACCTGGAAGTATAAGATGAAATAACCTTTATCATCTACCAAGATAGTTTGGTCATTGTTTTATTATAGTCACAGAGAAGCATACTAGTGCACCATCCCTTTTCATTCTATAGCTATAGCTAATGTTCTATAATCCTAGGGTGGAGTCTTCTCTATATGTCTTACCATTTCACATTTACAGTCTGGAACACATCTTTGTACCTTCCATTTTCTTTAATCGATGTTTCAGGCATGCTGCAAGTTCCAACTATTTTGTTCATGAATTCCTTTCATGAATTCTGCAGAATTCTGTGGGTCTTCTTATATTTATACCCTCCACAGGCTTGGATCTGATGTGTATGTAATGAATAATTGGCAATTTTCTAATAGAGTTATCTTTAGTTTCTATTAGTATTGAGTAGTCTTTATGGCTCTTAAATCAACATGAGATTTATTTGGGGGATTAAATTGTGCTATAAAAATGTATTTCGTATATCTTAGGGGAGATGTTTTTAAGTAAAAGCTTTTCAGGCAACTGCTGATTAATCCGAAAAGCCAATTAATCAGAAGATTCATTCCCTATTCTCAATTATACACACCAGTGGAGGGAGCAGTGAGGCAGATGATCTACAAGAGTAAATAATCAAAAAGCATGCCCATTGACTTACAGGACCCCATACTTGCACTTGCCTTTACTGCCTATTACTTTGCTCTTCCTGGCTTCTTATTTCTGCTTGGCTTACATTATACAGAAATCACATTTAATTCTTGGAATGCCTATCTATTCACCTGAAAAATTATACTGGCTATATACTATTTACCAGACACTTTCCTAGGCCAGACGGGGGGGGGGGGGCATGGCATCCTCCTAAAATAATTAATAGAACTTTTAATAAAAATAATTTTCAGTCTAGTCCAACATTTAATTTTTCTGTCCTGATGCACTTAAGAAATCTGACACATTCCCATTAGTTAATCTCACTGGCATATAAAGCTACCAATATAGAAAATAATAGCATGATGTACTAACAAAATCATAATTACAAGTCAAGCATGCTCTGTAGTCAAAGTACTTGTATCTAGGAGCATGTGGAGGTGGAACAATGAGTTCAAGAGTAGAACAAACAAAACTGAATGGCTGGTTGAATCCAGATTAGAGAAGAGTCAAGTATGCCAAATTAATACATTTGGATTTGATTCTGGAGGCAATAGTGAACTGGCAAAAGGAATAACGTTGTTTGATGACAGATGTGCCTGTAGTCTTGGGAAGGAACTCATAGCCTAGACTGTTCATTTCAACAATGACTAAATAATCTACGAAGGAGAACGTTATTAGAACATTTAAATGTTTGTTTCTGCATAAAAGTAGAGTGTCACTGGAGATATCAACTAAACTACAGGGCAAGCCCCAGATCTGCAGTAGAAGAGTAGTTGGCCAACACCAAAGAGACCTTCTGTGTGTGTTGTTTTGTTTGTTTTTGTTTTTGTGGTTTTGTTTTGTTTTGGTGTGTAAGTGTGTGTGTTTTATTTTGGTTTGCTTCAGTGTTATTTTTTTAAAACATTATTGGTTCTGCTCGTTTGTTTTGATCTTCTTTTCTCAGGGTGGTGTTTTTGGGTTTCTTTAAAGACAAAGAGAAAGAACATGAAGTCGGATGAGTAGAGTAGTGGGAAGGATTGAAAGGAAATAGAAATGAGAAAAATGTTTGTCAAAATATATTGTGCCAAAAATTTAAATACCAATAAAAATAAATGCTTCAGTCTATGTTCAAGAAAAAAAATCATTTTCAAATTCATACTAACTAAAAGTTTAGACCTTCTATCTCTACTAAACAAACAACAAAGGAGTGACTAACTCGGTGCTTTCCACCTAGTCATCATTCAGTAAATGTCTTCTTGAAACCAATAGTATGAGTGATGAGGCTATATGAGAAGAGATATTAATAAAGCAACCACTAAAAATGAACACAAAGACCCACTACTAGACCTTGTCTCTGTGATTCTCACCATTTGCAAAGTGAATTCTATACACTCAAGAACTGAAAGAAAACCAAGGTTAAATGGCTCTACTTTAAGCCCCACAGGGGCTCCCGGCTGAAATCAAGATTAGTTTCTAACATACTAGTTAAGACTAAAAACATTTCTCATAATTTTGTCTTACCCTGATTTTTCATCCTTTTCTCCTAATAATTCCAAACAAACCACATACTGTAATTATGCAGTCCCCAAAACAGGACTAGATAAATGTTAAACCTACTGCAACTTTAGACTTAATCTGTAATCTGTATTGTCTTGATTCTTCTAGAAATGCTGTGGTATCCTATGCTAACATATTATTGTAGTAGTCTTTAGGATTTCAAACTTATAAACATAGTATCTAGTTTGGTGATGGTTAGATTGTATGACTAAGCCAACACTTAGGTCACTTCTTATGTATACAACTGGTTTGCCTTGAGTGAGTGATACTCTAATGCCAAGGGCAAAATTGGAATTACTTTTGAAATACCAAAATATAGTATCTTAAATAGGCATAGCTCTTGATGCATTTGCCTGAGCAGGTACACATGATCAAAATCAATTCTAGTAATTTTATGTGTATGTGCTTATTCCTCAGAAGACAATATTACATAATAATGCTTATAGTATAAACATTTCACAGTTATTGTAATGATCTGGAATATATTTATTCATTTAAAACATTCTAAGTAATAGTTTTATGTTACATTTACAGTATTTTAAAGTATATCATAGTAATAAGTCAATTTATTCAACTATTTACCCTCCAAGTTAAATTTTAAAAAGAAACGTCATATACTTTAATGTTGAGTATATACTATGTAGCAAGTACTTCCATAATGGTTATTTCTTTAGCATAGAAGTAACTCTGATTATGTATTAGCAACTAAAATTTTAATTGTATGCTACTTATTTGACTAAATTTCCATTTTATTTCAGCAGTACTATTATTTTTTGACAGGATCTTAGTATTCCTGGATGACCTGGGATTCCTTATGTAGACCAGGTTGGGCCAAAATGTATAGACATTTGCCTGCCTCTGTCTTCTGTGTGCTAGGATTAAAAGTATGAAGCACTATGCCAGACAAATATCAGTATGTTACCTCATTATTTGATAGCTAAATTGAAAGAAATGCTCAATCTGTGAATTTCTGTCTGTATCCACCACTACCACACTAATGGGCATGAAGCACTGCCATTTTTTTTGCTGACAATATTACATAAATCCCCTTTCTGTTTGCTTATCTTTTACTTTTGTCCCTTTTCATCTGTTACACAAAGACTAGCAAGAGTTACCATCCTCAAATGTAAATAGATGTAGATGAAGTCATGTCATTTCTTACTTAAAACCTTATAGCAACTTGCAAACACATTTAAAAAATAAAAATCAAATGATTTTTGATTACTAGGTCCTACGTGATCTTCTTCAAGATCTAAGATGGTTGAGTTCAAAGCCTAGAGAGATAGTTGCAATTGATTACAGACTAAGCAGTGGACTGGTGCCCAGACAACCCCAGATGAAAGTATGATAGGTCATCTGAAAGTTTCTAGAGATATGAGAATAAATAGTCATGACACTGATAATTACCACAATGTAAATGAATTCTAGTGAGTCATACATGAAAATACTTGAGATAAGAGTGTTGCATAGATCCTAATTGGTCTTAATAAAAACCCAGAGTCAGATACTCGGTTAAATGCTTAAAGATCAAAGGAGCAGAGCAACAAGCCACTAGAGAAACTTCTTACCACTACTTAAACCTCAGGCCAAGAGCAGTAGATCCTGTCTCCAGGAATCCTCAGACTGAATGCCTCTGAATCCTTAATCAAAGGAAAGTTGTCTCTGCTCACCTTACATTCCTTTGTCTTTCTAGTACTAAGGTTAAAGGTGTATGTGATCCCAAGTACTGGATTAAAGTCTGAGGCATGGGATCCCAAATTCTGGATTAAAGGGGTGCACCACTACCCCCTGCCTGTATATCTTTTGGGCTTGATTTAATCTTGTGTAGTCCTGAGTGACCTTGAACTCACAGAGATCCTAAAGGATTTCTGCCTCTGAGTGCTAGGATTAAAGGTGTGTGCCACCACTGCCTGGCCTCTTTGGCTAACTCTGTGGCTAGCTCTGTCCTCTGATCTTCAGGCAAGGTTTATTTCTTAGAGGATACACAAAATATCACCACATAAAAGTTATCTTATTTTTCATCTTCAGAGAGACTTACATGGATACATGAATCCACTAATTGTGCTTTCAATGTCACCTCATTTTCTGCTGTTCAAGAATGTTGATCATATAATTATGCTATGTCCCACAACCTTAGTTTCTGATTTCTATTCCATTATGTTTTGTATAGAAGCACAGCATACTTGGGGTACACGCCTTTAATCCCAGCACCAGGCAGAGACAGGCAGATCTCTGAGTTCAAGGTCAGCATGGTCTACAGAGTGAGTTCTAGGACAGTCAGGGCTTCAGAGAGAAACCCTGTCTCAAAAAAAGAGCCGTGCCCTAAAAAAATTAATTTTCACTTTGTTCTGTATAAAGTAATCTGCTCTTATCTGAGGATGATACATCTCAAAGATCTTAACATAGCACGAAACCTCAGCTTGCAGCACAACCCTAATTTGTAGTGCCCTTTTCATCTTAATTAAGCACTTATGCATCACATTACAACTGTTGTTGTGAAAATTAACATAAAATCCATTATGGATTTATCTTTTCCTTCATACCTTTTGCAGATGATTTATTCTTGCCACAGATCTTAACAGCTTCAGCATGAATGTCTTTACCTTTCTTTATTAATTTGGAAAATTTAACCCAGTCACTTTAAGGAACCCTTTTATAGCTTGTCTTTGGTACACTCAAATTTCTTATGTCACAGTCTTTATATTCACAGACCATTGTGAAGTACAAAATGGGTACAAAATGTGATGTTGAACTGATTAACCAAGACAGAAAACTAAGTGGCTAGAAGGCAGGTAACTTATATAGCACAAATACACAGGACAAGGATAAGTCATATTTGGTGACTTCAACATACTACTTACTATTGAATGTATTTTAAAATTCATTAATTTCTCATTTCTAGAACATTATACTTAATAACATTTGGATTTTACTGGGCCTCAAGTAAATGAAACAGTAGAAAGTAAAACCATGGATAAAGATGCCTGCTGCATTCATTGATCCCCAGTCCAGTCTCTCTGAATGATTGTATTTCTTTTGGTTTCTATTCACTAATTTTTTCCCTTAACCCATTCAAATTGGACATCTATCCACACCATTAACACTGGAACCACTATGTCCAAAATTACCAACAGTACTTGTAGTATCCAAAGACTGCTAATACACTAATCTTGCTTGACATCTCAGTAGCGTTTGCCATAGTTGGCAATACTCTTTTCTTTTAAACGCTGCCTTAATACTATGTACTGTTTTCCTCTTATTATTTTTATTTATCCTCTTCTATTAGATTTCTCAATGTTTTATTGTCTAAAGGGATAGACTTAGGTGACATTTTCTAGTCTATATTCTTTCCAGAAATTTTAGATCACATGAATTTAATTTCAGTAATATAATAAGGATTATCAAATTTGTGGTGGTTTGAAATAAATGCCTGCAAAGAAAGTGGCACTATTAGGAGGCATGGCTTTGTTGGAGTAGGTATAGCTTTGTCAGAGGAATTGTGTAATTGTAGAGGTGGGCTTTGAGGACTTATATATGGTCAACCAATATCCACTGTCTCAGATCTCAGAAGACTTCCTGTTGCCTGTGAGTCAAAATGTAAGAGCTCTCAGCTCCTTCTCCAGCAATATGTCTGCCTGCATGTGGCCATTTCCTAGTATGATGATAATTTATTGAACCTATGAAACTGTAAGCCAGCCACCATAGTGAAATATGTTCCTTTACAAGAGTTTCCATGGTCATGATGTCTATTCACAGCAATAGAAACCCTGACTAAGATGTCCATCTATATCTGCATATATGATACACACCTCAAGTTTAACATACCCAAAAAGCCTCTTCCCCATGTGCACACATGTGTTCCAAAAATCCCCAATATGCTCCTCTAATTCAAAAATTATTATTACCACACCTATATGATGATAAACACTAAATCTATTCATTCCTGAATCACTCACTCTCTCTCTCTGTTTCATCAGTCCTACCATCCAGAACACAACGATGGTGATTGCATGTCTCTAACTATTTGTGCCTACTCTCTCTTAAACTTTGCATCTCCCAAGCCACTCTTCTCTCTTTTGAAATACACTAACTTTTCATTGACCTGAAATCTTTATACAAGCCCTTCTCTTCCTCCTGGTTTTCATATGCCTGGCTCCTATCTTTCTTTCCAGTGCCAGCTTAAAACCTACCTCCCACATAAAAGGTGTTTCTTACTGTCCAAACAAAGGTACCCCCCCCCAGTTTCTCTCTGTGTACTGTCTTTTAATTCACTGCATTCCATGTATTGTCATCTGATACTTTCCAAGATTTTTTTTATTACTTTTAAGTTTTTGTTCATGTGATTGTTGTGCCTTGAGCATATCCCCTTTAAACTTTCCATCCTTCCTCTTGCAACTTCTTTTCCTATTTGTCCCCATAGATAATTTTATTTCTGTTTTCCTGTTGTATGCATATTCTACAAATTCAAGGCAGTTAAAAAATGCAGCATGTGGCAGAGAAGAGCTCTCAATTACATACCTTTAGCTGAGGAGCTTTTCATTGATAATGAAAATGATAATGGCTACTAGCTGGAGAGGCACCTTTCTTTGACGTGTGTGGTTACAGACAGGTTATTCATTTGCTAGTGGAGACTACACATCCATGCACATATGTGTATCACTAATTGCACACAGGGAGTAAATGAATAAATAATAATTTATTATATTAATAATACAATAAAATAAAACAAATAATAATAATGTAATTGACACATTATCCTCCTCCTAATAATAAAGAGCATGTGAGGTTTGGAAGGAGATGTGTTGGGTCTTGTGGGGATTTGAGTCAGGAAGTAGGGGTGGATACAATTAAGATACATTTTATACATGTGTAGAAAATTTAATAAATAAAATATTATTAAAATCTATAAACCACCAATTGCTTCCTATTTGTTTTTATGTATTTGTTATTGCTCATTTTTTCCCACCCAGGACATGAGCTTCTGAAAAGGCAGAACATACTTTCCCTTGTTCAACAACATATTCCCAGTACTTATAAAACAGGTATTCAGAAATTAGTAAATGTATGGATGAACATAGGAGTATTAGATATTTACGAATTATTTGCCTGTACCACTAGTAGAAAGTAATACAATGGGCTAAGAAAACTAGAAGACAGAAGACTAAGGTTGAAACCCTAAATGCAAAACCCATGTACAAAAACAAAAGTTATGAGTATGAAAGAAAATCTGAACTTTTGGAATGTTACATAAGATCAAATCATGATGGGGATACTTAACTACTACCCTGCAGCACTTCAAATTCACTATCTTAAATAGGAGACAGAGGACGAAATTGTAGGTCATTAAAAATGCCCTCAGTTGTGATGACTGTGATGGTCTGGGACAGAAAATGAAAGTCCAGCAGATTGTCACTGAGTATGATGTAAGGCACATCTTTGTGGCCAATGCTTTCTTGGGTGATTTAAATCACCCAACACGGGTGTGAGATTCATTAGTGGTTGAAGACACCTAATTATGTTGGTGTGAGGACACTAGGAATCAGACCTTAATTATGCCTAACCACCTGCTCTCCCAGAAGTCCAGCCAAAATTCAAGATTCTCCTTGGATTCTCATGATTGTCCTACTGCTTCTGGGAACCCAATAGCCAATTTCTGACACTAACAGATGAGCTGCCTCCAAATAGGTAGAGTGTTAATCTCCAAAGGTTTGGAGTGTGAGCTACAATCTCTTGCCTCTGCCACTGAGCTCCAAAGTCTTTCTTTTTATCAAAGCATCCAAGTATGCATTATAAATTGAACACTTCCTCTGCATATTGACATACACAGTGTGTTGAAATGTGTACAGCCAAGAAATAAGAATTTAATAGGTTTTTGTTCTTTCAGCTTGGAAGTGGTATGTGAATGCTTGTTAAGCCAATTTAATCCTTACTTTGTAGAATCAATATTTACATTTATCCTGAAACAAGGGAGTGATTATGATTATTTAGCATTCAAGATATTTGATAGGGATAATAGAGTTGAACTAGGAAAATGAAATCAGAGATGTTAGATACATTATAGTTGACCTGTTATTTTGGTTTTGTGAATGTATTCTGGATACTTTAAACAGTCATTGCACTGAACTGCCACCTACTCCAATAGTCATTGTTTTTACAAGAACTATTTGATTGCATAAGTCCTAAAAAGGTAAAACATCTTTCTGGAACCTCAATTATTTCCTATATGAAAAGCAGTAAAAGGATTATGAGGTATCAATGATGTAAATCACAGAGAATTCTTCCCATGACTTTACTGGTTGCTATGGGATATTTGCACACTGTGTGGAAGATGTATCCCTGTGATTGGTACAATAAAAACTTGAATGTCCAATAGCTAGACAGGAGGTATAGGTGGCATATTTGGGGGGAGAATAGAAGAGAAGGAAGAATATAGGCACACAGAAGATGCCAGGAGATACAGAAACAAACAGAAAGTAAAAGATGTAAAACACAGTAACTCCCCTTGACAGAACACAGACTAATATGAATGGTTTAATTTAAGTTAGAAGAGCTAGTTAGAAACAATCCTAAGATAAGGCTGAGTGCTGTGGAACTGTTTTCTTGTTGTAAATATTAGTCACTCTTATTGGTTTAACAAAATACTGGTTAGCCAGAAGGCAGACAGGAAGTATGACTAAGAAAATTCTGGTAAGAGGAAGAAGAGAGACAGATACCATCAAGAAGCTGAGGAAAGAAGATAAGAATGCTGCTCTGAGAAAAGTCACCAAGCCCTGTGGCTAAACAAGATAAGAATCATGAGTTAGTTTAAATCTAAGAGTTAGCAAGAAGTATGCCTGAGCTTATAATTCACATAAGCCTGTGTGTTTGTTTGGGACTAAGGGACTGTGGGTCTGGACCTCAGGGCTGGGCTGGGTCAGAACATTCTGACTATAAATGGGATTCCAAAATGGGGCATATATACCCACAGAAAGCCTGAGAAAACTTTTAAAAAGGCTCTAGATCACAAAAGAGGAGTCAAAAGCAGCTTTCTACTTGTGTCTCTCAAGTGAGCCATGGTACATAGACACCCTAGGATGATATGTGTGGCCTTGAGTTACAAAATGTCAGGCTTGGTGGTGTGGAACTTAAGCTGCAACAAAGCCAGTTCCTGCAGTCTCACAAGAGCCTTGGCATAAGCAGGAGCTGCATATGACAGATTTAAAGTGTCTATTTTTACAAAAAAAGGAAACAGAATCAAAGGTGACTTCTTAATGGCATCATTTTCTCAGGAGAGCTCTGTTTGTTGGTGGTGAGCAAAAGTGTGGCTTCTTTAAGAGAGACTTCTTGACTCAGCCTTAATGGCAAAAACCTTGAGGCTCTCTTAAGAGGCCCTGCTGCCAAACACTTAAATGGTGTTTATGAACATCAGGCAATGGTGCTCTACTTGGTGGCAGTGTGGACCCTAAAATTTCCCAGAGTTAGGGTGGTAAATGTCCTTCCTGCCGATACCTCTACTATGAAGCTAAGCTCTCATAGACCACAACTCTGGGTTGAAGACAGCTGCCATAGCAGAGACTTTAATCCTAGGAATGTTTTAGTAGATTAAAGGTGTGGTCAAAAAAGAAAGAAATACAGTAAATATGGATTCAGACAAAAGAAAAAACCTCTAAACAGTTTATAGTGTTGATGTGGGAATGTATTTCTATATGCTGTGAATAAAGGACTGTTTGGGCCCATGACAGACACCGTAGCAGTAGGCAGGAATCAGAGCACAGTTAGGAGAAGGAGGGCAGAGTCAGACAGAGATTGATCCAGCTGCCCAATGAAGCAACATGTAAAGAACACAGGTGAGCCACAGGCCACATGGCAGGATAGATTAATGGAAATGGGTTAAATTAAGATGGAAAGAACTAGCTAGCAATGTGCCTGAAGCATAGGCCAAACAGCATGAAATTAATAAAAGTGTCTTAATTATTTTTTTTGGGGGGGGGGGTGTGGAGTGGCTGTCGGCAGATTCAGACTATGGGGATAGCAAGGCCAGAAACCTCCTATTACATAGTGTGTTTAAGAATATATGTAGGATTGGGAGAGAAAAGAAAGGGAAAAATATAGAGAATGTCCTTAAAAAATAATAAAGTAATATATATGTATATATGTATATACATATGCCACATGAGATAGAAAATACACCAAAAGTCTGGAAACTGCATGCTATGTTGTCTTTGAATTGTTTGGCTGCTGAAGAAGGAGCAAGAGCTGCTAAAAGACATTTGATTATAAATGCTGCTGGATCAATCCAACCTATATATTTGTAAATGTCTTGACTTAAAAATTAAAGCCAGTAATATGCTACTTTGAATAAAAGGTTTTCTTTTTATTTCCACAGAAAATGAGAGGTTATGTATTCATTCTGGATTTAAAAAAAAAAAAAACAAGTTTTTATCAAGGAAGAACCCCTGAAAATCCTTAGATGAAAATGGGTAGCCCAGATGATCCAGCATTTCAGAGAACCTGTTACAGTTTCCTCTGAGCTCTGCATCCAGAACAGCTTTAAGGAGCCTAGTTGAGATTACCCAGCTTCACAGAATATTCCAGTCAGGATTTATCCATAATCCTGAATTTTCTCAGGATATCCATAAGATTACCAGTTCCTCTGATCAGCAGGAAACAGTCTAGAGAACTATGCCCACATTCACCAAAAAATAGATTATGGATGTTGTCTTTGACTGTGGGTTACAAGTATTTATAGATAATGATCTAGGGAAAAAGCTATATAAAGGAAATTAAATTTGGGGTTCTTGTTTTAAAGGGGGGGAATGCTGTGGGATTATGCCTTTGTACATTTTAAATATATGCCACTCTTATTGGTTTAATAAAACCCTGATTGGCTAGAAGACAGACAGGAAGTGTGAATGGGGCTACCAGACTAAGAAAACTCTGGGAAGAGAAAGAGAAAAGTCAGACACCAGCAGACACAGAGGAAAGAAGATGAGAATGCTGTTCTGAGGAAAGTTACCAAGCCATGTGGCTAAACAAGATAAGAATCATGGGTTAGTTTAAGAGTAAGAGTTAGCAAGTTATATGCCTGAGGCATAGGCCACACAGCTTGTAAGTAATATAAGCCTCTGTGTCTTTGTTTGAGATTAAGTTACTATGGGTTTGAACCTCAGGGCTAGGCTTAGCCAGAAACTTCTGACTTCAGCTGAGCTTTTATTATTAATAACAAGTCTCCATGTTCCTATTTGTGAGTTGGTGGTCCTTATGAAAAAGTATGGTTAGAGCTGGTCATGTATTATTATCTCCATTTAGTTTGGCATGAATTCTCCTAAGTCATTGGCATGCATTGTCTCAATAGACAAACTGTGACTTATATCATATGCCTCTTTCAAAGTCTTAAGCCTGACTTCTGCAATGAACCAGTCAAACCTGGACCCAGATAATTTGAGGGTCAATTTTATACACTCACACAAGTTCACCATCACACATTTGCACTATAGAAAATATCATACAATACTGCATTCATTGTCTTACCTCTGTGTTGTCTAGCCACATCACATTCTTAAGGAAAGGGAATAATTTATTTTTTATATTTTTATTTTAAAAGGTTTATGTATGTATGTATGTATGTATGTATGTATGTATGTATGTATGTATGTATTTATTTATTTATATTCTTCTCTCATATATTAGATCCTGACCAAAGTTTCCCTTCCCTCACCTGCCCTAGTCTCTCTACTCACCTCCCCTCTCCCGCAGATTCACCCACCCTCCATCTACCCTTAAAAAAGAGCAGGCTTCCCAGGGACATCAACCAAACATGACATAATATGCTACTATAAGATCAAACACTATCAAATTAAAACTAGATGTGGCAATCCAATAAGAGGAAAAGGGTCCCATTAGAAAGCAAAAGAGTCAGTGAATGCCCCTGATCCCAGTGTAAGAAATCCCAGAAGAACATCATTACTCAATTATAGCATATATGCAAAGACTTAGGTCAGATCCCTACAGGTTCCCTGATCTCTATGAGCCCTCAATGAAGCCATGAAGTCTGGTTAATTGATTTGGTGTGCCATGTTCTCATGGTGTTCCTGACTCCTTTGGTTTCTCTGATCTTTCCTCCCTCCATGGACTACCCAAGATCTGCCAGAATGTGGTTGTAGGACTCTGCATCTTCTCTCATCAGCTGGATGAAGTCTCTCTGGTCTATTTGATGACACTTCTGCTAGGCATTAGTTCTAGAATAGTTTTCAGGCAATATAAGCCTTAGGTTGAAGATTTTGTGCCTGTGTTGGTATTCCAATCCCTCCTTTTGGGGTCTTGCTTAGTTACGGAAGATGTCTGGTTCAGGCTCCATGTCCCATTAACAAGGACAATAAAGCATCCCACAGAACAAGAAAAGATTTTTACCAACTCCACATCTGATGGGAGATAATATAAAAAAAAAAACACAAAAAACTCAAGAAACTAGACATCAACGAACCAAATAATCCATTTTTAAAAAATGGAGTACAGATCTAAATGGAGAATTCTTAACAGAGGAATTTCTAGTAGCTGAGAAACAGTTATAGAAATGTTCAACATCTTTGGCCATTGGGGAAAATGCAAATCAAAATTTCTATCTTACACCTGTCAGAATGACTGAGATCAAAAACAAAAATGATATCTCATGCTGACAAGGACGTGGAACAAGGGGAACACTTCTCTATTGATGATGTAAGTGAAAACTTATACAGCCACTTTGAAAATCAATATGGAAGTTTTTTAGAAAATTGAGAATTGATCTACCTCAAGACCCAGTTATATCATTCCTGGAAATATATCCAAAGGATGCACCTTCCTATTACAAAGACAATTGTCCAACTATGTTCACAATAACTTTATTCATAATAGCCAGAAACTGGAAACAATCTATCTCAACTGAAGACTGGCTAAAAAAAAAAAAAAAAAAAAAGAGGTACATTTACATAATGAAGTATTACTCAGCTGTTAAAAATAATGATATCCTTAAATTTGCAGGTAAATGAATGGAACTATATAAAAACACCCTGTCTGAGGTTACCCAGACCCAGAAAGACAAATGTAGTTGAAAGCTTCCTACCCTTCTGACCTGGCGTAGCCCCAAGGTCCTGAATAATCACACAATGGCTTATATTAATTATAAGCTGATTGGTCTCTGGCTCAGACATATTATTTGCTTCTTCTTACACTTTAAGTTAACCTAAATTCTATTTATGTTTAGCCAAATGACTTGGTGGTACCTCTTCTCTCAGAGTAGCATTCTCATCTCGCTTCCTTTGTGTCTTGATGTTGTCTGTTGTCTCTGCTCTTCCACTTCTCAGAATTTTCCTAGCCTGGTTGCCCCTCTCATACGTCCTGTCTAGCTACTTGACAATCAGCATTTTTTATTAAACCAATATTTACAGTACAAAAGCATGGTCCAACAGCAGACAAACATGGTATATACTTACTTATAGCTTGATATTAGCTATAAAGTAAAAAATAATAATACTATGGTCCAATGATCTAGAGAGGTTAAGTAAGAACAAGGAGAGCTAAAGGGGAGACTAAAGAATCTCCTTGGGAGGAAAAACAGAGTAAATTTCATGGGTAGACTGGGGCTAGTAGGATTGAGAAAAGAAGGGGTCAAGTGGGGGGAGTAAATACCAGGAGAAACAACTAGAATTGGGGGGCACTTGTGGGGGAAAGATAGACACTTAGTACATGTGAAATTTCATGGAATCTATGAGAGGAACCTTATCAAAGACTCTGAGTAATGGGGGACAATTCATTTATAAATGACAACAACCTTGCATGATACATGGCATGTAGATATGTCCCATAAATGTTCACTTACTGAATAAAATAAAATTTTATAAAAATTATTATCAACTTATGTCAGGAAATGGTAGTGCAAGCCTTTAGTCCCAGTACTCAAGAAGCAAAGGTAAAGTCTCTGAGTTTGAACAACCTAATTATCAAATTATATAACCTAATTTATTTGATTAAGACTTTACCACACATTTTTTGTTTACAAATGACATCAAAATAGTAGTAGTGGAAATCAGTAACACTCTTAATTTGACCTGTTCATCACATGGAATCTGTCTTCCTTGGGATTTCAGTCAGTTTGGAGAAAGAGAATCAGTAATCTTGGAACAGATTGTCTGCCTTTGCTTATAAACTGGGTTTACAGGCTTATGCAATAGTGGAAGATAGAAGTAACACTGAGGATGTGGGACTGGAGCTGAACCTTGAAAAATAAGTTTGGTAAGGAACAAAAAATAACAAGTTGAGGGCATAACACAAACACAGGAAGGCCAAGTCGTGGAAATCAATGTGGTATGTGATATTAGGCAAGGAGCTAATTTTACCAGGCGCTTTAAGCTCCTGAGTATAGCACACAAAGGAATAAAGGACATCAAAGAAGGAAGACAAATAATATGATTTTGTAGAAGAAAAATGTGAGATTAAGAAGCTACAGGGATGTATTCTTAATCACTCTATATGATAAACGTTACAAGAAAAAACTATGTCAATCTTTGCAAAATACCCCACATGAGAAATATATGCAGAAAGATAATGGGTAGATATAATCAAAACACATTGTATACAGGTATGTGATTTTTTTCAAAGAATGATTGAACAAAATTTTAAAGAAGTGTTCAGTAGCATCTTTTTATCAGGTAGTCTCCTTTTAAGATATAACAATAAACCCTGTATTTGGGTGGAGAGTAATTGAAAGGTTATAATTTTCTAGTGGAACATGAAAAAGAACTTCACCATTGTTGTTCATTGCAAAACTTTCTCTGACAGATGGCTGGACTGAAATATTTTAATATGGTACAGTATCTGTCTTGTTTGCTAGTCTGTCAATGCCATATAGTAGAATAATTGGAAATCTAGCCACTCTTTAAATTTCTTTGATTGTATTAGTTACGTTTCTGATTCTGTGTCAAAATACCGTGGTAAAAGCAACTTACAAAAATATAATAATTTATTTTGGCTTACACTTCCAGAAGAATAAGAGTCCGTAATGGTGGGAAGGAAGCATGGTATCACCTGGTAGTCACGGTGAAGCAGGAATGGAAGCTGAAAACTCCCATCTTTTCAACAGCAAGCAAGAAGTAGAGACAGCAAATTCTAATGGTGTAAAGATTTTTAATATCACAGTCATTACCCTATAATATATTTCCTCTAGCAAAGCTGAACTACCTAACTCTCCCTTGATCTATGTAACACAGTGTAATAAGTTGATACATCTATTTCAGAGATGTGCCAAATCATATCTATACTATTATAATCTGAACAAATTGTATTTGTTTCTTGCTATATGTCCTAACATGGAAGATACATGGCACATATAATCTTCATTTTATGGATAATTACAAACAATCTTTTATTGCCTTACATTTAGCCATGAATCCAGCGTAAAGCTGACAAAGAGGCTCACACAAAGACCAGGAACATGAAACAAAATCGCATTGGCCTATGTTTTGAGAAAAGAAATGATGCTCTTGAGATGGTGTAACCCTGAAAAGCATAGCTGTGTCACTTGTGTCTCAAGCAAGAGATGGAAAGAAACACTGTCTTCATCTCAAGACTCAGAAGTCTTGCTTTACAAAGGACAGCTAGGATACCCAAATTAAGGTTATCAAAAAAAAGTTGCAAGGTAGACTTTTGGATAGTTGGAAAGAAATTTTTTGTTCAGTGAAAGCAGTCAGGCACATTGATTTAATAAACTTTTATTAAGTATATATTACATGCCAGACTTTGACTAAGTCTAATGATACATACAAATCCCAAGCTTTATTACATACTATATTCTTTCACGGTCTAAAACTATAAAATTACAGTCCTTTCCACTGAGTAGATGGTGAAATAGGGAAAAAGACAAACAAGGAAATGGATAATATTCATAATGGGGGCCATTGTCGTGCTATTAGAATGCTCTCCAATGATATTTACAATAGAGACACATTTCCCCATGATCACAGCATGGCATTTGTATAAGCATAATCCCAGTTGCAATGTTCATAAAAACAAAACCCAGAAGACAACTTAAAAGTCTTTGAATGCTGAAATGTATACATAAACCTATAATAATATGAACCTATACTATGGAAGAATAATAAGGTAAATATGTACAGTTTGTGTTAAATTTTTCTTAGATGATATGACAAGAAAATATAAAACAAATATATAAACAATGCCATTGGCTGTGAAGACAGAGGAAGTCATGGTTATGAATCAAGTAACAAAGGAAGTCTTAAAGCTACAAAAGGCAAGAATAATGATTTTTTTTCCTTATAGTTCATGAAAGGCAAACAGTCCTGCTCCCATCTTAAATTTTTCCCAATGAGATTACATTAGAACTATGGAACTATAAGAGAATAAAGAAATGCTATCTAAAGCTACTGATTTGTATGGTAATTTATTGCAGCAAAAATAAGAAGCTTAGGCAAAGAAGGGACAGGAGTCAGATCACAGTGATATAAATGGTGAATGGGAGGTAAGAAAATGCAGATAATGAAGTAGCCTAGCTTACTCATTTTTTTTTTCATTGTAATCAAAAAGAAAGTACTAATAGGAAGAGTACAGAGATTTGGGGATGATGTTTAACAAACATTTTTAACAGGGGGATATATGAGAACATATATGCTAATAGGAAAGATAAAAGGTATGAAAAGTAGACAAAAGACAAGGTATTAATAAAAGAAGGATCATGGGAAAGCTTGGGTGGAGACTAGCAGAAGCAATAGGATAATGAGAAACATGAAGTAGCTAAATTTCAGAAAGCAAAAGGAACTGGGGAAAGGGTGGAGATGGGAGGTTCCTAACCTAGTCTGATGAAAGGGACCACAATGCTGTCATTCGATATACTCTAGATTGTCTTTTCCTGGACAGCCAAAAAATTTTTAAAGACCTTGAAAAGGGAAGAGATGATTTAAATCCAGGGAAATGAAGTCACTTGCTTACAATCACAGAGAGATTTCCTTAGTTCTCCATTCCCCAACTGTGAGATAGTAAATGTGATAACTGAAGTGTCTGTCACACTGCAATTGTACTCATGATAAGACAAGTATGATGTCTTTAATCCTCCACAGATATCTAGTTAGACACACATTTAGAAGCACAGATATCTAGTTAGACTAGTCTAGGTTTGTGTCTCAGTTTTGCCACTTATTATCTATAGACACGGTGATTCTGTAATATCTACTATGTACACATTCTGGCTTCAGCAGCTTCACCTCTTTATTATGCCACAATAGGTACCTTTAAAATCAAATAGATGCCAACTCTGAGGCTAAGATTTGAACTCCATATTCAGCCAAGCTTCAGTGGTGACAAATGCTGGAGGACGTATAGTATGTGTAACCTATGCTCTCCCCCAAATCCCATGTGTCTATACCTTGTTGTGTGAACAAGATGGAGAGAGTAAAACAGTTAACAGCTCAGTTTCAGCTATCAAGAGGCCTACCCAGATCCTACAGAAAATTCTGAAAAGCTTCTTTTTTTTTTTTTACTGTGATGACTATGTAAATATTCATGCTAGCATTTGATGATGGTACTGTATTTGAATAAAAAAACACTAATTTTTTTAATCAAGTCAACCATCATGTTCAATAGATATAATCTTTCTTTTCAGAGGTTTCTGAGTGGATGATGGGATGTTGTCTGATGTATCAGTGATTGGGTATTTACTTAAACAGTTAAAATTCAGCTCTTCTTTTCATCATTTTGAAGGGACACTGATTTCAATAAAAAAATACTCTAAGTGAGAAGAATAAGAAATTTAAATTCACAAAGTAAAAACGAATGGAAAAAGGCACATAAAGTTCAAGGAGAAGTCAAGAGGGGAAATGTGAAAGTTTAGCTGCAATGATTGCCTGCACACTCAATAATGGTGTGTCAAGATTTTTCCTGATTCTAAGAACCCACACAAGAATACTGTTTGAGACTGACAGCATGGTAATAGACCATTGCTGAAACCAACCCACTAACAGAAGAACCACACAGAGCCATCTCCCCACTGCTTCTAAAATAATCCCAATTCTCAACCCACTCCCCCAATATGCACACTCTACATCATGAAGTATCAGAGGAAGGATGGGCTGTTTCTGAAGTATTCTCACAAGAGCAGGAAGAGCTTCATTGTCACTACAGAATCCTTCATGACTTGCTTGTCTATTCCACAAAGACAGACGAAAGACTGCCTAAAAATTTGAAGTCCTTTTAGGCTATGATTCACCCTCCAGTATCAGCATTATCTAAGTGTGTGGGCTACTAGTTAGTAGCATTGTTTTCTTTTTAAAATAATAAAACAAAATGACCACCAATTCTGTTCCACTCTTATGGAGAATTTTCAAAAGAGAAATGTAGTGGGATTTAGGTGTTACTGGGGAAGCACAAATGTGTGACTCCTGAGTTCAGGACCCCTGTGGCATGGCCAGAATTGATTGGGACCCAGGGAATGCAAAGTTCCACCATGTTTTGTTCCTGTGTTCTCAGAGAGCAGACCAGCAGCCTGGCACGGGACAGTCTCTATCCCCAAGAATTGTCTTAAAGTTAAATTTATATAGTGAGTGTTCACATGCCTCACAATAAATATTAATCCTTTATATGATATATTACAAGTGAATATTAATGCAATAGAGAAAGAAATAGAATTCTGAGAGTCTCAAGACTGTTTTCCCTATGCCACCCTCTTAAAGTTAAGTTTAGACGGTTTGTTTCTGCTTAAGAGATGGTGTCTCCCTCGGGATTAGTTAGTAAAGAAATATGCACCAACAATAAATTATCTTAATTACCCTACTTGTAGGAAGATCTCATATTTTACTTAAATTAATATCAGCATATGCCTGAGCACCATTTTTTGGCTTTGGAAATATCTACCACAACATCAGAAGCTTCACAAACACTAAAAAATACCTTGTATAAACTACAATTGAGGTGATCAAACTCTAAAGTTACTAGCCATTCTTTCTCTATATTACTGTTTTGGATTAATAGAGTACCACCCCAACACCAGGAGCCCAAAGAACTCTACAGCAGAAAAAAATCATCCTTCTCTTACTCATGTGATCAAGGATGACAAATGAATTATTATCCCCATTTTATAGTCAGAGATAGTAAGGGATTAGAATATAAGATATACTACACAGAATGATGGAAGCAGAAAAGTAAAACTTGATAGAAGTTTAAAAGACTAATGGACCTGAAAGAACTATGGTACTGGGACTCTTCTGGAGATACTCTTAATCAAAAGCTATTGTGAAACATATATATATTATCCATTGTGTTGTGATAAAAGGCAAAGATAGTAACACCATAAATCTTCATAGACTCATGTACCAAGTAAAGGATAGGTGTAGTAGAAGGTTCTCGGGTCCCGGGCAGCCAGAGATCTGGAGACCCACAGACCTGCCGCCTGGGACCGCTTAGCCGCCCAGCCGCCCGGGTCCCCAGAAACGACTCAGATGCTTATATTAACTTCATGCTGTTTGGCCTATGGCTCAGGCACATTGCTAGCTAGCTCTTATATCTTAAATCAACCCATTTCTATTAATCTGTTGGCCACGTGGCCCGTGTGGCTCACCCGTGCCTCCTTACATGTTGCTCCTTGGGCGGCTGGCTGGATCTGCCTGACTCCACCCTGCTTCTCTTACCTAAGCTCTGATTTCTCCTCCTACTTATTCTATGGTGCCTGCCATGGCCCAAAACAGCTCCTTTATTTAAAGATTGAGATTCACAGCATACATAAAAGCATTCCCACATCACTTCCCCCTTTTTCTCTAATCAAAAAGGAAGGTTTTAATTTTAATATAGCAAAATTACATATAACAAAATAGCTATCAAGCAAGAATTACAGTTATAATATCTAGTCTATTTGTATTTAGCAAAATTAAAGAAAATATTTTATCATCTACCTTATCTTTATGAATCTAAAGTTTTATATCTAATATACTTTTTAAATGACTAAGAAAAACTGTACATATAACTATCTAATCTTTAACTACATCAAAGACCACAGAAGGACATATTTACCTAAGTAATCCAGAAGTGCAAGCGACTTTTAAAAGCTAGAAAGGACAGAGATGACACTTATCCGCCTGGACAGTCACCCAAAGTTCTTTTATAAAGTTGGGGCATCCATCTTCAGCCTACAGGCCCAGAGTCTCCCTTTCATTTTAGTGAAGCAGGAAATCTGCTCTGCCCATTCTAGCACAGTTCATCAGTTGCTTCTACTTGAGTCCTGAAGAATGTCTGACAGTTTTCCCTGTAAAGCAGGAACCTGAATGACCATCTAGGCTTGTTCTGCCAAAGTCAGAGGTCATCTTCTTATGGAACATGCATGTCCAGTTTAAATAGCATACTGTCAAGCAGTCAATATAAGAACAGGTTCTTCTCTAGTGGCTTACCATTACCACAAATAGAGTAGACTCCATATGGAGTTTCTTCGATGCCCATTTTCCTGTTGAAGTAAATTAGTGCTGCCAGGAGCAGACCTGTCTCACTGTCCAGAAAAGTCTAAGCTCTTAAAACATTTTAAATGCCATATTCTGTAGGTCTTAGAAGTATTTGAAGATTACCTATCTAATTGAAATATATCTTTGTATACCTAAAAATCCTAACTAACCTAACTATAAGTTTGATTATCAAAAGTGACTATTAACCTTCATTTCTTAATTATACACTACAATTTTAAAACAGTTACATGAACATCATACCTTAAACAAGAATAGAAAAACACAGCATAACAAAATTGACCTTAAATTTGTATCAATAAACCAAAATTTATACCAATGAAAAGCATTTTGAGATTAACAGCTGATTTCCTGATCTAAGTAAATTTAATAATCTAATTTTTAAAAAATCATTTATATACCATATCCCCCTTTTCTTCTTAGAAAGAGATTGACTATGACCATTAACCATTTATAATGAAAACAAACATTTAGAAACAATATTTGGGGAATTTGGGCGAAGTTATCCATTACTACTTCCTGCTGATTAAGGGGCGTTGAAAATCTCACGGATTGTTGAGACTGGATCATAATCTGCAGCCATGAAGCTGATCTGGCCATCTCTTCTCATCAGAGGCTTTTTCAGGGGGTCTTGGTTGATGAAACCATATTTGCCTGGAAGCAATCCACAGGTTCTCATCTTCTGTGGAAACAAAAGCAGAACTCTTCCGAAGCAATAAATCCTTAGACACAAATTTTGAAATCAAAATACCTTTAAAATATACATTCTTGTTTAACTTAGTAGCCTTTGCAATCCATTGTCTTTCTGAAGTTTGCTCATTAACAGTTAAAAAATTAAAAGAAAACACAATAACAACCAAAATCCAGATTTTGTGTCTATTTTCCATCTTTACGTGGCTTATTATATTTTTATTATTCTATTTCTCGCTTTAAAAACTTTTTCTAACCTCTTTCTTTTCTCTCTGAAGCCTATGTACCTTTTACAAACATTGTAACCCGTTTACAGGTTTTTCCTTTTATCTGAATCTGTTTTATTGTGAATCCTTAATCATCTTCTAACCTTAAGAGCTTTTAAAATACATTCTCTAAAAAGAAGCACAGTTTTTGCAAATTAGGCTGAATCACTAAGTTCTCTCAAACGGACCGTGTATTTATTCGTGGCCAGTAAACAGAGCACACCCCGGAAAATATTGCTACTAAGAAACCGTCTTTGTTTCTTTTTTGTTCAAAATAGGCAGAAATCTAAAATCGATCACATGCTACTGAGTCTTCTGTGAGACTGATTGCAGCTGCAGCTTACACTGCCTGCCGACAGCCCGCCGGCGCCATTTTGAATGTGACCTGTCGGCCACGCTTTTTTTTACAGAGACCTGTTTCGTATACACAACTTGGAAGCTGTCTTTGCTCAGTTTTTGCTAAAACCCTTTTTAAACTTTCTCAGGCTCTAAGTGGATAATAGCCCCACGTTGGATGCGCCATCTGTAGTAGAAGGTTCTCGGGTCCCGGGCAGCCAGAGATCTGGAGACCCACAGACCTGCCGCCCGGGACCGCTTAGCCGCCCAGCCGCCCAGGTCCCCAGAAACGACTCAGATGCTTATATTAACTTCATGCTGTTTGGCCTATGGCTTATGCACATTGCTAGCTAGCTCTTATATCTTAAATCAACCCATTTCTATTAATCTGTTGGCCATGTGGCCCGTGGCTCACCCGTGCCTCCTTACATGTTGCTCCTTGGGCGGCTGGCTCGATCTGTCTCTAACTCCGCCCTGCTTCTCCTACCTAAGCTCTGATTTCTCCTCCTACTTATTCTATGGTGCCCGCCATGGCCCAAAACAGCTCCTTTATTTAAAGATTGAGATTCACAGCATACATAAAAGCATTCCCACATCAGATAGGCAACTGCTTCTTGAGTTCACATAGCAGTTATCAGTTTAGAAAGCCTTTTTCTTAGTGTTAAGTACCCCTGGAAATCAAAGAATTATGGCAATGATGCTGAGTCCTAACAGTTCCCTTGGGAAAAGGGGTGAGAAGGTACAGAGCCAACAACACAGACCTTAGGAGTCAGGTAAAAATTGGATCAAGGGAAACACTCCTTCATTGTTCGTGTGAGTGTAAACTTGTACAGCCCTTCTTGAATGCAGCATGGCAGTTCCTCAGAAAACTGGGAATCAATCTCCCCAAGGATCTAGCAATACCATTATTGAGTTCATACCCAAAGGATATGCATTCATACCTCAAAGGCATTGGTTCAACTATGTTTATAGCAGCATTATTTGCAATAGAAGAAACCTGGAAACAACCTAGATGCCCCTCAACTGAAGAATAGATTAGCAAACTGGTACAACTACACAACTAAATACTACTCAGAAATTAAAAAAAAAAAGACATCCTAAAATTTGTAGGCAAATGGATGGATCTGAAGAATATCTTCCTGAGCGAGGTATCACAAGCCCAGAAAGATAGGCATGGGATGTACTCACTCCTAAGTGGACTTCAGACAAAAAGAAAAGAATATATAGGCTGTAAACCACAACCCCTGAACAGCTTGATATCAAAAGGAACTTAACAGAGACATACAGAGATTCCCCTAGGAAGAAAAAATAGAGAAGATCACCTTAGCATTGGAATCATAACGGGTTACAACCAAGAAGTGGTAATACATCATAAGAGATGGAGATAGTTGAGTGAGAGGAGCAACAAAGAGGGAGAAAAAAAGAGATGGATATCTTGATAAAGGAAGCCAATGTGGGGTTAGAAAGAGACTGGGTGCTAGAGAAACCTCCAAGAACTCACAGGATGTCCCTGGTTGGGTCTCCAAACAATAGTGGAGGGGGTGCCTAAACAGGACTTCCCCTATAATCAAATGAGTAAACACCCTAAGTGTCATCACAGAACCTACATCCAACATAGAATAGAGGTGGAGGCAGAGATCCATGGCTAAGCACTGGGCAGAGCTCCTGATCCAGCTGAGAACAGGGGAGGAGAGTCTGTATGAGTAAGGGGATAGGGATTATAAGAAGTCCCACAGAACTAGCTGGCTGGAGCTCTGGAAAGCTCACTGAATCAAGAACAGCCTCTGGGGAATGAGTGGGAAAAGGAGCTAGGCCCTCCAAGGTTAGGCAACTGTCGACTGTTATGAGCAGTATGTGGAGCCTCAAGGGATCAGATCAGACTGTTCCTGCAGAGAAGCACCTAACCCAGTCTTGATATTGGGATGAGGAAATTGGACTTGCCTGGAGTGGATGTGCCAAGCTAAGCTGACCCACCTTGGGGTTTCTTGCACTTTTGGGGGAGGTGATGGGGATGGAGGATTGGGAGGGGAGAGGCTGAAGGCTGACTGGGAGGGATTGGGAGGGGGATCAGGGAGATACATGGGAAAAAAGACTTTTAAACAATAAATTAAAAATTTTAAAAAACAGAATACAGACTCCTTTATTACACAATGGGAAGAGCCTTATGTACCCTTCTCCTAGCACACAAGTCTTCTCTTATTGGAATGACATGATTAGGAGTTCCGACAGCACCTATTGCTAAGCCCTTAGGCAGACTCTGGGTTTGCTCATAAGTCTGAGCCAATTTCTTCAACCCTTTGGGCCTGGTCTCACTACATATCTCTTTAGTACCTCCACCCTTTTCTTGCCTGATCTCTCTATGGCCTCTGATAGTGAGGAGGAAAACCATTTGGCCACCATAAAATCTTCTAAGGAGAATGCAGCTGTTATTACTAGTCCATGCTCTGCTTCACCCTCTGCTACATCCCCTCAAGAAACTTCCACCACAGTATTCTTGGGACAATTTACCTCAGTACATGCATGTCTCAGGAGGTGGCTACTCTTCTGTGGCACCTGGTATCTTACAACCCTCATGGACAGCCTTACTGTCAGTGTCTATACCCACAGAAGACTTCCTAGTCAATTTGGGTGCAAATGCAGATGTCCATCCCTGGATTCCCACCCCAATTGCTGAAATCTCCCTTATCCAGAAGGTACCTAATGAGTCAGGCCAGATTTACCTTACTTTGAACAGGTCCTCATTCAATGGGCAATGCAACTATAGACTTATTTTGATTGGTTTAGTCTGTTCAAACCTGTGCTGGAGCTGGCTCCTTTCTTAATTGGAAATTGACCTATGACAATCATGTAGAATCCCAGGTCTGGATGAATATCTTACTTAATGCCCTAGTGACCTATAATGCAGGATTTGAGAAATGTGTCCACCCTGTAAACCAGGTGCAAATTGACCCTCAAGCCTACTACTGACAGGTTTCTGATCTGGCCTTTAAGTCACTCCACAGAACACCTCAACTTATTTTCAAATACTTGTTTCACACCTAGGAGATGAGGCAGTAGAATGCAGAGTAGATTCAGGACCTGCTAGAGAAATGTTAACCAAATAATTGGATTAGGAAGGGCTTAATGCCCCCACCCACAATGCAGTTGCTATGATCCACAATGAGGACATTCACAAATGGGTTCCTGCCACCAGAGATCTCTTGAACCCAACACTAGTCCCATTACTCCTTACAGACTGGCATTGTCTTAATGTTGCTCCCAAGGGTCTCCAGGTAGATATAACCTGTTGAGTATGTGTCAAAGACCCAATACTCCGGGTGCAATAAGGATTTTCATTGGGAAAAGGATTACAGATCACACCCAGTTAAAACACAGGCTACTTTAAACTCCAGGCAGAATGTTCCTCACTCCACCAGTAAGAGAAGATTTTTCCAATCCAAAAATTATCAAGAAATGTGTGCCCAGTCATGGATCAACCTGCTTCCACAAAGGAGAAAATAACCTAGGATGGGTAATGTATATGTCCCCCTTTCATACCTTCGTTACCTCTCAAAAAATTGAAGAGCAATCAGACAAGGGCAGAAGTTATAGCCTTTGATGGTACTTTTTTTTTTTTTTAAGAGTTTGGCATAATATAAAAAGGCTATTTTATTCCTCCTGAATTCTCACTTATGTTTTTATTGGCTGGATGATGCTTTTAATCTTTCTCCTTTTTAAATGTCTCCTACTAGTGGCTACTCATTGTAGCCACTAAGGTGACTCTACAGATATTAATGGCTCTTAGATATCCATCTCATAGCCCTCCACAGAAGATTATGCATGCCTGGCTTTCCTAAATTCAAAAGCTACTGCCTGATCCTTCCCACCTGGGTGATTCTCTAGGAGTAGACACTCTTCAGGGGCTGGTGGTCAAGGATGGGCAAGGACAACCTAAGACAGGCACAATTCAGTTGTTGAGTCCCCCTGAGATGGGGTCAACAAGGCCATAGCAAAGAACTCTGACTTTTGATGAGTGCTATGTAATAAAATTAAAAGGTGGATATATAGTAAGACAGTACATAGGGTTGAAGAAATTGGCTCAGACCAGTTGCCAAGGCTTGTACATAACACATTTCCTTATGAGACAACCTAGAGTTTACCTGAGGGCATAACAACAGGTAATGCCAGAACTCATGATCTTTTCCATCAAATGAGGGATTACTTGAGTGCTGGGAGGATGATATATAAGATTCTCACCATTGGTGAATGAAGGAATTTGCAATTTGTTTTTTGCCTGACTCTTGGGGTCTATGTTGTTGGCCCTGTGTCTTCTACCTCCATCCCCAAAGGGAACTGTTTGGAGTCAGCAACATGGCAGAATCCTCCAGCTACCCAAAAAGCAGCAGCTGTACAAAGAGAACTTCTGTGGAGCAAGGACAATGAAGTTCCTCCCCTGGAATAGAAAAGTAGTAGAACAATTAGAATGCAACACCACTAGAGCGTTGTTTTGAATCCTGCCAGCAATTAGCTAGGTATGGAGTTAAAAAAAAAAAAAACTAATAAGCCAGTGAAGAATGAATTAATCACATTCAGAAAATGGGCCACAGTGTTGGGAATAATCTATGAAAGATAAACATTCCTGTTCTTATCCATTTTCTTCTTCATGAATACAGGAAACAAAACTGTTGATGGTCCAATGTATTACTAAGTAGAGCCGCAGAGAAATGCCTGTTAGATTAAACAACCATATGCTAAAATCCTATCTTTAGAATCATTCCTGTGCTGGCCATTTTGCCATGTTTACCATGTTCCTTTTTGTTCATACAGAGCCTGATTTCTCCTGTGGGTAAATAAAAATGTGGAGTTGAGAGAAGTCTATCTTATTCTAAGCTAAGAGATGCCACATGGGCATTCAGAATCTTGTTTTTATACCATATGCTTCATCTTCAGTGAAATTTCTGAAGTTTTTTGAGACTTATTCCCATGGACAAAACTAGATATCCATAGAATGCTTTTGAAAGAATGAAATGAGATGAAATTTGTCAAGATAAGGTAGAGTAGAAGACAAATGGGTAAAATGTCCCTCAATATATGACCTGGCCAGAAGTCAGAAATGTTAACACATTGAGTAAAGTTAAAATTGTCTACAGAAATAATCCTTGCTTTTGTAAAGACATCTCAGTTCGGGACTTGAGAAACAACAAACTATGCTCTGGGCCAGAGTATTTGTGACCTTGAGTTTAACTAACTTTCATTCCTAAATCTAAATGAAGCACCTCATAAAACCACATTGCTACTAAGCCCTAATGGGACAGGGGGTGAGAAAATGCTGAGTCAATGGCACAGACCTGAGGTATCATTTGAAAAGAAAACTGCAGACTTGTTTATTCAACAATAGGGAGAGCCTTATATACCCTCCTCCTAGCACCCAAGCTGTGTCACAATCTGGTGATATTACATGGTTATCCCTTATTGGCTGGGCACAAATAGGAGATCTGATGGCATCTGTTGCTAGACCCTCAGGCAGACTTCAGGTTGGCTTATAAGGAAGTATGTTATGTGCATGCCTTGGCAACTAGTTTCAGACAATTTCTTCAACCCTATGGGCCTGTCTTACTATATACCACATCACAATTTAATTTACAAAAAGAATTGCTTAAGAAAAAAAAGTAACTCATCTATCTTATAACTTAATTTATATTTAACTTTTAAACTTAACTTAATTTTTAAGCCTTGCAGTAAATGATCTCTTTTGAGCAATGTAATTTAGAAAGCTACCAGAGGGTGTCCATTGTTATTATTAACACACTTGAGGGTCTCATCTCTCTCTTTCTTAGAATGTAAAAGTGTAAATATGAAGCATGCATTATCCTTATCTGTGGTGATTTATTGTGTAAGATCTAAAGAAATAAACTTTTCCCGAAGATCAGGGAATAGAGATCATGGAGTGGTGGCATACACCTTAATCCTAGCACTCAAGAAGCAAAGTAAGGATCTGTCTGTATCTCTGAGTTCAAGGCCACAATGGGCTATATGAGATTGATCTAATCCAGGAGAGAAACAGAGCCAGTCTGTGGTGCCACACACATGTAATCCCAGCACTTTGGATTCCATGCCTATTCTCCCAGTACTTGTAAAATACACATGCCTTTAATCCCAGCATTAGGAAGTTTGAACCAGTAAGTGATATGGCTGAACAGAGAAAGGTATAGAAGGTGGGAGGATACAGAGTCCCTTCCACACTGCCCCTTTCCTTTCAGCTGATGACTCAGAGTCTCAAGATGCCTAAAGACAGGAGCTTCCTCTTCTAGCCTGAGGAATTGGCTAAGTAAGAATTGGCTGTGTCTCAGCTTGTTCCTCTGTCTCTTAGATCTTTTAGCATTTGTCCCAATATTTGCCTCTGAGTTTTAATTATAAGACCAAGTAGAATTCATGCAATACTTATCTCTACCAAATTAATGAGCTTTATTGATTTGCTTGGTCTTGAATTGAGTGAAAGTCCCTATAAAGGGATTGTGTTGTTCCATTGTAAATAATTGTCCCACCCACTGGTTTAATAAAAAGCACTGATTGGCCAAAGGCAGACAGGAAGTATGGGCAGGGCTACCAGACTAGAAAAACTCTGGGAACTGGAAAAACAGAGCAGAAGGCAATAGAGAAGCCAGAAGAAGCAGAGGACAACTATGCTGCTCTGAGAAAAGGTACCAAGCCACAAAGCTGAACAGGAAAAGAGTCATGGGTTAGATTAAGGGTAAAGAGTTAGCAAGTGATATGCCTGGGCCTTGGGCCAATCAGCCTAAAACTATTAAAGGCATCTGTGTGTCTCTGTGGGACTGTGGGTCTGCGGGTCTAAGCCTTGAGGCTAGGCCCAAAAGTCCGGGCCAGAAACCTTGTACTACAAGTCCCTAAGAAGGGGACTCCTTGGTCTACTGCTAGTCTTACTGCTTGACTGAATCTCATCACTACCACTGACAAATATTTGTTTTAATTTATTTTAATGTATAGATGTTTCTCCTGCATATATTTCTGTTTACCATGTCTTTCTGGTGTCTATTGAATACAGAAAAGCGCACTAGATCCCCCGGAACTGGAGTTACAGATGGTTGTTAGCCACATGTTTATGTTGGTATTGAACCCAGGTTGAACAGAAGATCAGCCAGGGTTCTTAACTAGTAAGCCATCCCTGACAATCATTTGCTGTTGTTACTATCCATTGTCATGATTATTTTCTAGAACCTCACTCCATCACAACTTTCAGTGGACTAAGAAATATCTCTGGATCTAACTTCTCATAACCCTGCACTAGCCAGGTGAGAATGTATTTTTAGCTATGTATGCACTGATCAGGAGATACCAAATGAGCTACTAATGAACCCAGTATAAAATGAGTCCTGACTTAGAATAGGACTTTCCTCAGTGCTTTTACAGCATCTTGATCATGTTTTTGCTTTCCTGCCTACCTCGATTTGCAAGATTGTATTTATTCTTTGTTTCATGCCTACATTCCTGGATTTCAAACATTAAATTTACTTCTGACCATGCATAATCCTAGACTACTCCTTGCCATGATTTATTGGCTTCCCTATCTTGGCTCATGTTAACTTTCTGGCAATTGTTAACATAGGAAATGTTCTGATTCCCAATCTAGAATCAAATTTCTATTTTAGGTTGCCAACCTGATAATTCTTATTATAATTCTTGTCTTACCAGGTCATGATGCTGAAAGACAACAGAAATAAGGTTCATTTTGAAGAGGCCAATTAGTAGAAGCAATTGAAATCACCACTTTCAGTGTGTTATTTTTCCAGTCCAGTCTAGTCATGGTGCCAAATACATAAGCAAAGAGCACACAGTGCTGCATAATTTCAACCACCTAGGACTTAGTCCATAGCCACCTATAATCACCAACTCATTTGACACCAGTAAATAAGCTTGTAAATAACTCCCCCCAAGAAGAATACACTTTATAAAACCGTGTTGTTAGGATTGTCAGAGTTAGAAATTGTAGTCCCAGATATGCAAGGCAGCACTGAATGCAAGTACTGGCTAAACCTGAATATTCCAGTAAGAAATTCATTTATTACAAAAGAGAATAAATTGAGGTAGTAGCAGGAAGTACCATGGCCCTGTGACAGTTTATGTAGAGAAGACAATCTGAGGTCAGAATTTATAAGGTGAGAAAAAGAATTAAGCTTTCAAATGCTGGCATCTGACACTTCTCATAAGATTACTGGAAAACAGGCATCAAAATGACCTCAAATCTCTGAGCTCCTTGGACTTCTGCCACTTTGGTTTCTGGATACTGTGAGCTTTCCAAGCCAATTACATAAATGAGCCAAGATGATAGTGTACAATGGAACCTTTCGGGATGAGCACAGTAGAGCCTATGAGGGGGAAAAAAAGCTTCTGTGGCATTTGTGAATTTAAATACCTCAAGCAAACCAATAAGTGACAGCATAGAGGAAAAGAAAATGTTCCCTCCAGAGGAACTCTAAGAAGGATTCATACCCAAATGCAGTTAGTTTGAGTCATCTTTTATTTGTTAATCTTTGATGTCTTTTTCTACGGTTAGATAATCTTCTAAAACAATTTATAATTAATTTTCTAAAAAATATAACATGTTATAGACTATGAGTCATGTATTATGCATATTATTCTTCCTCTACTATATATCTTAAGCTCTAGTTTAGGGAAGTGTTTAGTTGGAAAACTCACGCAGAGAAAACTATGTTGCATGCAGTAAGCTGGCCAGTACATTCCCAAACTGTTATCCTTGTAAGCAAACTAGAAAGAATCTCCAGATAATTTTAGGATATCTTTTAAGAAAATTAACTGCAACAAACCTATTCAAATGATTCCCATTTTTTATCTTACCTACATATCCTACACCCATATTGTCCTTCTTCTAAAAGTTAGCACAATTATAATTTTGTGTTTATTATCTATTTGGTCTACAAGACTGAAGACAGGATGAAGATGAAGACCACATCTGCCGTGTCAAAGCGTGCAGATCTGGGAAGTTCCTGGCTTAAGGTGTCATTAAAAATAAAATTCTCCATGTATTTGCTATTTACATATTCACAGGGATGATTTAACCTAAATTCCTTTAGTTGTCACAATGTGACCACCTTTCTCCTATAAGTCAGCTATGATATGGACAGAATGTAATATGATGCCAGGAAGGTAAAGTCATACCCTTATGTCACAAGGATGAGGTTGAATAGAGGAACCTGAAAGAAAACCATGATTTTGCTGAGCTAACTCAAGCCCCAATGGAAATGACTATAGGTGCATCAAACAATGTCTCCTTGACAGTCTGCTTCATCTCAGCGAATAACACAGTTGTTTCCTAACGCGATCTCTCTTCCCATCTCATTGTCAGATACTGCACTTCTTGTCTTATTTGCTTCATTCTCCAGAAGCTTTGACAGCAGCTAGTGCAGAATTCACATTTGCATGGAAACAGTTAGTCACTTAATATCCCCTTCTATCTAGATTGGGGATTTCTTCCATGCTTTATTCCTTAACAGTCCTCATAGATTAACTTTTTCCATTTATTGGAAATGTATCAAAAATCAAAGCATCACAAAGAACTTGAGTGAAATGATGTTGATTCCCGTTAATCTGTAATTAGGAGCTATCTTATTCAAGACCTATAGAAACTTACAGCCTAAATGTGAATTCAATTACTGACTCACTGTCTCTTCTGTGTGTATGTATATGTGTGTGTGCATGTGTGTATGTGTATGTGTATGTTTTCTCATAAATATTGAACATAGCCCAATGATTCTGAAATGTTTGTTTGACAGAGAATTGGCACAATTCTCACTAGGCCTTTTCAAACTGTTCCTATTCCCTGATTTTGCTCCTCCTCCCCAGTTTAAAAATGGCTGCAGGGTAATGAATGATGTTATTGATGGATGTCGGTTTACAGTGTGAAGACAGAAAGCAAGTTTAGCACAATAATATTAAGCTCTAGATTAATAAGGGAATTTCCCACTTCTGTCCCACTAGTTTTACATGGCTATTCCATTGGGAATCCCAGTGGGAAATGTATTATCAGACTTATTAAAAACTGCTTCCGGGAAAACAATTAGTCAAAATTCAAATGTTCTATAAATTATGTATAGTTTATGCATTCCTAAATCTTTCACAATATGACTCCCTCTTCCCCTGCCACAATGTCCTTGTCGCTTTTCAGTCTTTATTGGATCTCTTAGGAGGATTATCAGAATTCCTATAGGCTTTATCAGATCTTTCTGTTTGAAATTTATCAATGATTTCAAGATGCCAAAGGGTTGCAAAGCCCTGTACACACTGAATTTTGTTTGACACTTAATCCATATCTGCTATTAGACTCCCTTTTAGTTTAATTCCTATTACATTTTTTGAGTTGGGGGACTTGCCTATGGCACAGCATGAGTATAGCTGTCAGAGAACAACTTGCTCCTTCCACCATTTGTATGCCAGGGAACTTAATAAGGTTGTCAGACTTAACAGCAGGTGGCCTTACCCCCTGAACCATCTATACGTAGGCCCATCCTTATAATTTTAATCTGCTATTAATATTTTCCAGCCTCTGCAGTGGTGCGTACCACTCTGATCCATGCTTCCATGCTTTATAATGCTCTTAAAACTTTTGTATAATTAATTTTCTTTATTCTTCAGAATATGACCCATGTATTCAATAAAATATTATCACTTTCTTTCCACTTCTCTTAACATCCTCCAAACACATTTTCTACACAACTTCGTATACTATTCTTATACCTAATAAGTTCAGTTAATATTGCTAATATGTACTTCTTTTCTCTTGGCAAATATCGGGTCATCCTTTTCATACTTGCCTCTCATAGGTTGTCCTCCATGATACCTTACTTGTTCTCAGTTCCCCCTCCCCTTTACAGCACGTGGATCTTGTACATCCTCCTATGGTTGCATAGGGAACTGTGCTATATACGTGTCCGTGTGTCCCTCCTCCCACTAAAACTGGAGGCTGGCGTTCAAGTCCATGTGTATTTTTAAACCTCCAACCTAGGAATGAAGAATGGCATAGAGTCATTCAGAGTTAGTGACCCGAACAAAGAAGGAAATAATATGCTCCAAATCAAGGGCCACACTAATTTCAATTCTTAGAATTACATTCAAGTACAAATTAATGTACAACATTATTGGCATCCAGACAAGTCATTAGAACTTCTCAAAGACTCTACAGCAATTTCCTAGATGGGCTTGTGTCTGAATGCCTCCTAACTGACCTATGGATTCTATTCTTCCTTTCCTTCTAGCTACTCTACATACTGATAAGGTCATCTTCTTCTATTATTTTTTTATTTTTTAAAAAAACATTCCTCCCACAGCCTCTCTCCTGGTTTGTTCCCCCCCCCCCACTTCACTCCCAGAGATGGCAAGGAGTCCAGGGTTCAGCCTGGTACATCCAGTTGAGATAAGACCGAGTCCATCCCCCAAGTATCAAGGCTGAGAAACGTGTTTTCTTGCTATTCATGAGCTGCCAGAAGCCAGTCCGTGGACAGGGATAGGCTCCTGTCTGATTGCAAGAGGTTCCAGAAACTTCCCACGCCTTTCAACTGTCATCTACATTCAGAGGGTCCAGATCCCTTCCATGAGGGTTCCTCTGCTGTCATTTCAGAGTCTGTGAGCTCCCAACAGCATGGACTGCCTACTCCATGGGTCTCCCTATCACGATCGCCACCCCTCAGCTTATGCAATCTCTCCTCCCTCTCTTCAGCTGAAACAGTAACTCAGTCCTATGTTTAGCTATGGATCTCTGCATCTGCCTTCATTAGCTGCTGGATGAAGGGTGTATAATGGCAATTAGGATGGTCATTCACATGTTAATAGGGAAAGGTCAGTTCTGGCACCCTCTCCACTATTGCTTGGAGTCTTAGCTGGGGTCATGTTGTGGGTTCCTGGGTGTTCACCAGCATCAGGTTTCTCTCTAATCCCTCAATGGCGCCCTCTATCAGGATATCCACTTCTTTGCTCTCCCTCTCTGTTGCTTCCCCCCACTCTACCATTACATTCTCTCATTTTTCTTCTCACCTTCTCTTGCTCCCCTGTCCCGTATGATTGTAATTTTCTCAGGAGATCTTCTCTATTTCCCCTTCCCAGGGGGATCTATGGCTGTCACTATTAACTTTCTCCTAGTCATTTTCTTAAAAATCATTTTATTCTCCTTCTCTCCCATAGGCATCCTCATTGTCAGTATGATAAAGTCAAATGCCTTAGCAAGGCATATAATTTTAGCCTAAAGTTCCCAACTCATATGTCCTTGATTTGAAGTCTCTATTCAGTGTTCTGCAAAAAGGATGGAATAATTCTGAAAGCATAAGAGTCAGTAATTGGCTGCACACAAATTTCATGTGCCTAAGTGATAAAAATATGAGTAAGCTAAGAGATAAAAAGCAAATGGAAAGGCATAGTTTTTACTTAGATTGCAAGCTTGAATGCATAAAGCCCTGCACCAGACATTGAACTCATCCTAGAGTATCTAGGATGATATCTTCTAGAATAACAGAAAGTCGAATTACCTTTAAATTTGCTCAGTTTTTAGGTATATATTAATATGACATTTTGAAAAATCAAAAGTTATTCTTTTACAATACTTGTCTTATGCAATTTTTATCCCATGAATCCTTCTCCATCTTTTCTCCTTATTTTTAAAAGGACAACAACCAGGTGTTGGGTACATCTTTAATCCCAACATACAGGAGGCAGAGACAGATGAATCTTTACGAGTTTAAGACCACTGTGGTCTATATGAGGTATTTCAGGCTAGCCAAAGCTACATCACAAGACTGTTCCTAAACCAAAACCACAACTATAGCAATATATAGAGAGAAAATTTCTATTTATCAATAAATATATACATATATATCTTCATCATTGTCAACGTAGCTTCTTACATACTTCTTAGTTATATCATAATGTAGTGGAATTATGTTCTGATATATTGTAAATATTTGTCCCTCCTACTGGTTTCATAAAATGCTGATTGGCCAGAAGGCAGAAAGGAAGTGTGGGTGGAGCTATCAGACTAAGGAAATTCTGGGAACAGAAATCACATGGCAGAGATGCGAAAGGAGTCAAAATGTTGTTCTGAGAAAAGGTTCTAAGCCAGTTGGCTAATCATGGGTTAGTTTAAGAAGTAAGAGTTAGCAAGTTATATGCCTGGACCCTAGGCCAATCAGCATGAAATTAATAAAAGCATCTGTGTGGGGCTAAGTGGCAGTGGGGTTACTAGGCTGGAAAGGCCAGGCCAGAAATTTCATATTACATCATAAAGTCAAAAATATGCTTCAGACAATAATAATTCATATTTTCTACATATTATATTAAATTGAATTCTGGCATCATAATGAAAATTTATTCAAATAAAACAGAAAACAAAACTACAATCCATCAGTCATCTCTTTAACTATTAATTTAATCAGTTACTCTAAGGTCAAAATCTTCAAAGCCTCCAAGTGTCAAAGATCTGGAGTACCTGGAAATTATATCGTTTCCTTGACTGCTTTCTAAATACAAAAGACGAAGCAAAACTGCTAAAAAATAAAAGAAAGAAAAAAGAGAAAAAAGGAAGGAAGGAAGGAAGGAAGGAAGAGAGGGAGGGAGGGAGGGAGGGAGGGAGATAGAGAGAGAGAGAAAGACAGAAAGAAAGAAAGAAAGAAAAAGAAAGAAAGAAAGAAAGAAAGAAAGAAAGAAAGAAAGAAAGAAAGAAAGAAAGAAAGAAAGAAAGAAAGAAAGAAAGAAAGAAAGAAAACCTAAGAACTGCCTGGGACAGATAAGATAGAGAATCTATTCTTGATTTTGTTCAAAGTAATCATAGTCATGTAAAAAAAAAAAACCTTCTGAAAACTCCTTCTTGATAAAAATGATGAAGGTGTATTTCATAAGCTCTAATGGTCTTTGATACTCTAACCTATGTTAACAACTTCTTTATCTGGGAAGTTTCAGGGATAAAGCCTTCTGTTACCCAATGACTTCCATTCAATATACTTTTAACATTCATTGATATATTTTCTATATGGAAATCATCTGTTTTTCATTAAGGGGATATTAGAGAAAAGCTATTTCTCTGTCTTGCTTTCCCAATTCACCTCTATTTCCTATTCTTTCTTTAATATGGAATAGTTTCTTTCAGCTTTTTATACTAAAATATCTGGGCATGGGAGATGGCTCAACACTTTCAGAGGATCCAGGGCCAGTTCCAAGCATCCACACATCAGCTCACAACTCTGTAACTCCAGTTCAAGAGAATATAACACCTTCTTCTGGCATTCACAGGCACCAGACATATACAAAATGCACTTAGATTCAATTATTCAAAACACTAATACATATAAAATTTAAAATGAAATGAAATCTTAATAAAGACATATTTATTTTTTCCTATCAAGTCTCCAGTTTCAAGTTTTATAGAACTCACGTTTCCAGGTTCACTCTTAGGAAGTTCATTTCCTGAGTTTTAAGGGCTCTTATCTCCTAACATAGGCAGTACTTTCTAGGCAAGTATACACATGAATTTTTGTAGAGGCTATGTTTTTTTTTTCCCTTTCAAAAGAAATTTATGGGAAATTTATGGAGAATTCCAGTGCTAAACTACCTAGAGAGCAGTCATGCCCCTCCTTTGTTCTGAAGAGTTTAGTTTCAGTCTTTTTTTTGGTCAAATGATTACAGTCATCTTTGACAATTTTTGTTTGTGCTGTCTTCTAGAAGTTAGCACAACTGATATCAATCAGCTTCTCCTGGATTCTTCTTAAATTATCCTTATCTCTTGTCTCCACAGCTCAGAACATTTAATAGCCCTGTTCATTATAACCACTTACAAGCCTGCCAACTTCCCCTATCTTGATTTAACAACCAACAATTTCACTTCACTTCGTATTGTACATTTCTAAATCACAGTCTTTGATTAGATAAACTTCCCAAGAAACAATTATCACTGCTTTGTTCACATTTCAGTAATATCAGCAATGATAAGAATGAACAATTAATTTTTCCACATAGCATGACATATGTAAGGTATATTAGCTTGTATTGTTGTGTTTACTTTTCAAAACAATTTTATGAACTAACTATTTGTGATGGTTTGAAAGGAAGTAGCACTATTAGGAGGTGTGGCCTTTTTGGAGGAAATATGTCAATGTGGGGGCAGGCTTTCAACTCTCCTTTGGTTAAGTGTCCCTCAGTAAAATTGCCAGTCAACTTCCCATATTTACAAGAAGTAATCTTCACTGACTGTCTGCATGCCTCTATGATCCCCACCATGATAATGGACTGAACCTCTGAAACTCTAAGTAAGCAACCTCAAAAGTTTTCCTTATAAGAATTATAGTGATCATGGTATCTTTTCACAGTAATAAAAATGCTGACACTATCCTCATTTTATAGGTAAAGAAATTGAAGAACAGACATTTCAGAGTTTTTCCATGTCTACAGAGCTAATAAATGACAGAGTTAAGATTTGTATTTTAGTATATTGGCCATTAAATCCAGGATCTATTTGTGAAGGTTTTTGTTATTGTTATTGTTATTATTGCTGTTGTTGTTATTATTATTATTATTATTATTGTGTGTGTATGTGTGTATGTCTGTGCATCCTTGTATGCCTGATGGTGACAGAAGCCTAAAATTAGCATTAGATTCCCTGGAAGTGAGTTTACAGATAATGTTAGCTACCATATATTTGGGTTCATGGAATCTAACACAGGTCCACTGTAAAAGCAGTCAGTACTCTTAACCACTAAACCATTTCTCCACCCCATTCTTTATGGTTTTGAATTTACTATCCTCCTTCCTCAGCCTTTCAGTGCCCCAAAGTCCATAGTCTTTTTCTAAATTGATAATTGCTTATGGTATATTTCATCATATTTTCATCCCCCAATTTCTCTCAAATTGTCCCTTTTCCTAGTAATTCAACTTTGTTTGTTTGTACTGATTTTAAAAAAACACAAAAACAAAAGGGAATAAAGGAAGCACAAGTGATTTCTGTTTGTCAACACCTTTTGAGCATAGGACCTACCTTAGAATACAGTTGATATACACTGTACCGTGCAATTGAAAATCTCTCTCTGTGTCTCTCCTTTCTTTTCTTGTAGTATGAAATTTCTTGCCCAGACTAGCTTCAAGATTCTGACCAGCAGTCCCAAATCAGCTTCCCACAGCTGTTTGGTCTCTAATAGTTACACAAAGCATATATTAATTACATACTGCTTGGCCTATGGCTCAGGCATATTGCTAGCTCTTTCATCTTGAGCCATTTCTATTAATCTATGTCTTGCCACATGGCCCGAGGCTTATCTTACTTTACATGTTGCTTTCTTGGCGACAGCTTGCAGCATCTCTGCCTTACTCCATCCTCCTTCCCCTTTATCCTCAAATTTTTTGCCTGCTTCTAAGATGCCTTGCCATAGGCTAAAATAGTTCTTTTGTTATCCAATAATAATTCACAGAATATAGAAAGACATCCCACATCACTTCCACTTTTCTGCCTAATGAAAAAGGAAGGTTTCAATTTAAGGATAGCAAAATTACATATAAAAAACAGCTATCAAGCAAGAATTACAGATAAAATTTTTATTCTATTTGTATTTATCAAAATTAAAGAAAATATTCTATGATCTATCTTATCCTTGTGAGTCCAAAGTTTCATATTTAATTTATCTTTATTGTAACTACACAGAACTATAATTATAACTAATTTTCAATTCCCTCAAAGACCATAGAAGGATATGAAATTACATGAGTAAATAGGAAGTACATTGTAAGCAACTTCCAAATTCTGGAAATGACAAAGATGACATCTGGCTGCCTGGAAAGTCACCCAAGATTCTTCTTTATCATTGAAGCATCCATCTTCAGTCTACAGGCCTAACGTGTCTGACAGACTTCACTGTGAAGCAGGATATTCTCAAAGACCTTCCTACTTTGTCTTGGTAAGGTTCAGCAATTCTTGTGTGTGTGTGTGTGTGTGTGTGTGTGTGTGTGTGTGTGTGTGTGTGTGTGTCCATTTTGGGTATCATAGTATCAGCAGTACTTTCTTACTCGGTGGCTAAATTTTGGCACAAAGAAGGGGAACTCCACATAGTTTCTTTAATGTCCACAATCTTCTCTGAAGTAGATTGGTGCTTCCAGGAGCAGATGTCTCATTGTCATAAAAACAATAAAAACCTATGTTATTAAAATATCTTAAATACCATATTCTATGGATCTCTGAAGTGTTTAAGAAGACCTGTTCATCTACAATATATCTCTGTTTGACTTTGAAAGCACATCTAATATGACTATAAGTTTTATTGCAATGTCTAACTATAGCCTAATTAGTTGCAATATCCTAATTACTTGGTAATAATAACTTTCAAGGACTAGCAATTTGGATTACATTGTTAGATGAACTGTATAATTATAATACCTTGAACCAGAATAGAGATATATGTACACTAACAACATTAATCTCAACTTTATATCAATATACACAATTTGTATACAATATACAAAAAATCCAATCCAATGTAAAATATTTAAAACTAGTAATTACTTTTAAAAAATAGATTTAATAATCTACCTTTATATCCTATCCCTGTCCCTTGGAAGCTATTATTTGCAATTATCTTCTTGGCTAGCAGTAGGACTTTGTACCTACTTTCATTCCTTCATGCTGCAGTTTTGTCTAGTGTGAGCTTATGCAGGTCTTCTCTATGCTGTCACCATCTCATTGAGTTTATATTTGTGTCATCAGCCCCGTTGCATTTGGAAAATGTTGTTTTTATTTAAAAAAAAAATATATCTACCAGCTCTAGCTTTTACAATCTTTTGGATCCTTCTTCCACATTGATTTCTTACCTTGAGGGAGGACATGTGATAAAGACGTTCCATCCTGAACTGTGCATTCCAAACTCTTGCCCATTGCCCTGCTGTGAGCCTATGCCCTGATCGCCATCTACTGTAAGAAGCTTCTTTGATGACAGTAGAATGCAAAGGTTATACTTTATGTTTTCTACTTCTCTTAAAGTTTCCAGATTTTCATTTGAGGGTGAGAAGATCATCTTTCAATCACCTAAAAATATTTAAAGACACTTTTATCATTGAATATATGAATAGATACAGATAGATAGATAGATAGATAGATAGATAGATAGATAGATAGATAAGAAATGACTATGTCTACAAAAACTTTTACACAAATGATATTAGAACATACATCCACAAGAATAAAAACCTACAGGTAATTTTTGTCCATCAATACACAAATAGATACGTAGTATGATATAATAAATTATCACTTGGCAACAAAAGTTCAATATATGAAACATGAAATTTCAAAATCTAGGCACACATGGCTATATGCTACATGATTCTAGTTGTAGAGAATTCTACAAAACATAAAACTCATCTATGGTGACATAAGACAAGTTACTCTCTAGAAAAATGTCATAAGGAAATTATACGAAGTAAAATTAGAACTAAACATAAGCTTGAAGGTATGAAAGTATATATTTCTAGAGCTCATTTTTTTAGTTAAAATGATGATTAAATAACATATTCAAAATTATCAACTAGGTAAGTAAAGTATAAACACTCCACTTTTATGCCCAGTACCAAAGGATGTAAACCAACTACATCAATCACTGAAAGATCCATACCATATGTCATTAAAACATGGAAATATATTACTATGTCTGCAGGTACAAATATTCCCATTGTCCAATATAAATCTCCTAAAATGGTCAAAACAGTGTTGTTCCTTTAGAAAAGTTGTTCCCAACTTTCCTAATGATGCAACCCTTCATTACGGTTCCTCATGCTGTGGAGAACCCCAATCATAACTTTTTTGCTTGCTACTTCATTGCTGTAATTGTTATTGTTATGATATGTAATGTAAATATCTATATTTTTCAGTGGTCTCAGGTGGCCTCTTTGAAACAGTCATTCAACTCCCAGGGGATCATAATCCCCAGGTTGAGAGACACTGCTTTGGGATAAAGTAATGGCTTTCAATGAGTGATAACTGCATCCATATTTGACTTTTAACAACGTATGATCACATTTTGGAAAATCAAACTGGAGCACTTATCCTAGTACCTCTTGGGTAGAGGCAGAGATGTTACTAAACATCTTATAGTGTTACTAAATACCCCATCGTGGAAAAGACATCACTTATAACAATGAGTTAATTAACTGCCCTAAAATGTCAATAGTGACAGAGTTGAGAACTGAGAGATGAAATTTTTCTAGAGCAAATACATTCATGTATAAAGATTCTGCTAAGGGACAAATATGTGAACAAATTAACACATGTTAAAGCCAATGGTTTTGGCCAGCTGGCCCTTTGTAAAGCAGAAAATAATATCTGAAAGGATGAGTGTAAGGACATAGGATTGGGCTGGGGAGTGTGGGTGGTATTGAGGTTCCTTGTGCAGGTGGGGGGAGCAGTATATTCTAAAAATCATCTGAAAAGCAATCTCAAGACACTGAAAAATGAGGATGAAACACCAAAGAAGACAGACTTCAAAAGCTGAATCTGATCTTCTTTCCCACTTTGCCTAAGGCTATCCCTGCAAGTACACAAGAAGTTCTCCTTAATCTGAATTTTACTCAAGAAAAATAAGTTGGAATAACAGGGCTTGCTCTTTTGACATAAGCTTGGAATTTTGTTTCTCTTTAAAAATAAATAACTACCCCAAAGAAGTTAAGCCACAGAGAAAAAGTCACATTAAATAGAGACAAAGGAAGACGTTGCCCTAGCAACCAAAAGCACTTGCAAGATTTCATCAAACTCATTGTACACTATTTCATTTTTTATTTCATCACTTTTTTTTCAACTTGGAAAGGTTTGAAATAGACTGATAAATAATTGCCTGAGTAGGCTTAACACCTCCTAATATCCCATCGTGAAATTTCTTTCAGCACTATGAAGGACATAATTCTGAATTGTAAATGCAAAAGAGCATAATGGCCTCATTCCCCCTTACTTCCATTCAATAGGTCGACAGTGTAAAGCAACAAAGGCGCTCTCATACAGTACAAAAGAGGTTTCTCTCACATAACAGGGTTCTACACTCTACTGCGCATGGAAAAAGCATTTCCCAAACCGTTTCTTTTGAAAAGTAGCAAGACTTCCTTAAGAACCAACATGTTATTAGCTAATTCCCTCTCTGCTGCTACAGATGGGATGCACCCAAGAAGAATAGAAAATTAATTTTATTTAATTTCAAGAGTTGGGATTTTGCTAAAGTATATAAAGAATAAAAAGCAACAGCATATGATAAAGCCTACACTGACCCAGAAAACGTTAGAATAGTTCTGACTCTGCTCCAAATGACCTGCAAGTCTGAGACAAGCTATTGCCAGTAACTGATCTGGGGCTCAGTTACTTCATGTATCAAGTGGGAAGGAGAACCGAATAAGGTTTTCTTGCAAGCCAACCATTCATTTCTATATAATGAATCACAGGGGTGGGAGATCCTACTTTCTAATTTCGTGCATTATTTTTCTTTGGGAGAAATTTTAAGACTCATGTGCAATTTGATTTCTTTCTCTGACTATACATACATTTTTCTAATTAGTATTCCTAGTCCACATTACTAGTGGGTAGTTCTTGACTTTAAAAAAACACATTGTTCTTAAAGCTGTGCATAATTCCTCATGTATAATGTCAACAGGACATTTCTTGCCTATGGATTAATTATTCCAGTAGCCTTAGCACATGAGTAATTGAAGACAGACTAAGAGCTTTTAGAAGTCACAAGTGCATCTGCTCACCAGAGACCCCAAGGATTTAACTGTGGAAGCTTCTTGTATATATATACAAAGAAGGAATTAGTCCTCGAGAAGGAGGGTCTTCTAAATTAAGAATGTCTTTGGTATTTAACAGATGAGGAAAAAGCCCATCATTCATTCCTTAAATGGTAAAAATTGCATTGGCTATGGAACCCACTACATGAGGTTTAATTGGATTTGTATGCAATAAAACTGCATTCTGTAATAAAAGATGTTTCAACAATTCTTCTTAAAGTGTAAAAGGATTGATAGTGATCCATTTCTTAGAATAAGGCTACATTTAGACTATATAAACATCCTGTATAGAGAAAATAAACAATTTATATGCCTACTGATTAGGGAATATGATCGTGTATATCAGTTTGCACTAAGAAAAATATAGAATCTAACATAACTGGACTTACTATCCTTAATTAGTGATGGTTAAATTCCCCATAGCTTCCCATATATAGTCATCCAGTTGGCTTCATGGTTTTTTCTCAGTTATCACACTTGAAGACACAGCTTTACATCTCTAGTATACAGAGGTAATTAAAATTCAGCTCTCACTATGTTGTATTCCATTATGGCACAGATGCAGATACAAACCTGGCATGATGAAAGAAACTAGAAAAACCTTAACTACTAAGACAACTAGGTTCCATACAAAGCAGAAGCAACAAAGTGAAGCCTAATAACAATTTCTAAGACTCTTTTCCAGGAAAAATAGTCAAACTCTGTGTTACTGTGTGCAATTTGATTTATCGTACAGGAGAATGATTATCTAATTAAAAGTTTTAATTATTACTAAATATCAAAGAATATTATAGAGGTTGTATATTTTTCATAAACATATGGGTCATTCTAACTAAAGAAAACACAACTGAATACAGTTTGGAAAAAGTTCAAATTCTGCAGGGTTATGAATAGTAATCCTAAACTGAGCTGTGGTGGCACACGCCTTTAATCCCAGCACTCAGGAGACAAAGGCAAGTGAGTTTCTTAGTTCTGAGGCCAGCCTGGTTTACAAAGATAGTCAAAGCTAAACAGAAAAACCCTGTCTCAAGAACAAACAAAATGAAAAATAAAAACAAAACAACAAAAGAAAACCAAAAAAAAAAAGAACAGAGAAAGAGTCATAATCACAATCACTAATGGAACTCAGCAATGAAGGTTTAATTTAACTAATTATTACAAACTAGAATATATTCTTATCTAGAATACAATCATTCAAATGCACACTAGGTGCCTATTCCCCTCCCTTACAGATCTGCATGAAAGAAAGAGGAGATGAATCTTAGTCCTCTAGCTCCAAGGGCACACGGTCATAAATTTACAATGATTTGATAAGGATAAGGAATTTTCTGTAAAAGAATGAATAACTTTGCCTGAGAGATGAATGAAACAGAGACATCTTCACAAGGTGATATTTGAAACATCCCCTGAAAGATGAGTAGAAGATAAAGGGGGAAAGTGTGACGGGCTGCTGTAAAATAAATGAGTTCTGTGTCATAAGTTACAACAGCACAGAAAAGCATGGCGCAAGCAGCGAACAAGAGATTGACTGATTTAGTGTAGATTGAGGAAAGCTTCTTGTAGGAGAGAAGCTTAAGAAATAGGAAGCAGTACTTGTTCCACTTAAATTGAGCATGGAAAACTTGTCCTGAAAACTATGGGAAACCAGCCCAAACTTTTAAACACAGATCAGCACAATCAGAGTTGTATTTCAGAAAACTCCTTCTAACATCAGTGGCAGGGAGGGATGCATTAGAGCCTGTTAGTTTGGATCTTACAGAATTATTGCAATATTCAAATAGGAAACAATTTACTAAAAGTCATCATTTACACATCAGAATGAGTTCCGATTTTACTTAGCAGCCTAGGGTTAGGAATGAATATTAAATCTTTAGGATGGATCAACTCAATAACAGTATTATGAAAAAATGAAAAGACAGTGATAAAACATGGTTGATGGAATTCAATATAGGACTTAGGCTGGTTCTAAAAAGAAGTTAGGCACTATGAGGAGTAATCGATACTATGGATAAGATCTTGATTCGCCACACCTTACTCCTATGATCATTGTGCAGGACAAGGAAAAGAGAAATTATCTCCGTGCTATGAGTGGCAGGCACTCTATGAATGCTGAGTATGGGTCAAGCTGGTTGCAAAAATGGAAGAGGATACTGTGACTGGAATTACAAGGGGCAATTTTGTCTGACTTTAAAGATAGAGGAAGTCACATGGTAAAGAAACATAGCCACCCGTGGAGTTCTTATCATTTTGGAGGAGTGAATGGGGGTGAGTGGAATAGGGGAGGGGGGGAGTAGGAGGAGAGGTGGGAGAACTGTGCCTGGTATGTTAAAATGAATAAAATGTTTTTAAAATGATAAAAACAATAAAACAACTATAGACTCTCTCTCTCTCTCTCTCTCTCTCTCTCTCTCTCTCTCTCTCTCTCTCTCTCTCTCTCTCTCTCCCTCTCCCTCTCTGTTGAAAATACATTTTAGTACTATGAAATTTTCTCTTAGCACTGATTTCATTGTGTCCCATAAGTTTGGGTATGCCATGTATTCATTTTCCTTGAATTCTAGAAAGTCTATTTCTGTCTTGACACATTTTTCATTCAGTAGAGTTGTTCAGCTTCTTCGAGTTTGTAGGCTTTTGTTGTTTCTGTTGCTGATATCCAGCTTTAATCTGTGGTGGTCTGATAGGATGTAGGAAGTTATTTCATTTTTTCTTGTATCTGTGGAGAATTGCTTTGTGTCTGAGTATGTGGTCAATTTTGGAGAAAGTTCCATGAGGTGCTGAGAAGAAAGTATATTTTTTTCTGTTTGGGTGAAATGCTCTGTGAATATTTTTTTAAGTCCATTTGTTTATAATGTCTGTTAGTTCCAGTATTTCTCTGTTAATTTTTTTGTCTGGATAACCTGTCCATTTGGTAAGAGTGGGGTTTTGAATTACTGTATGAGTGTCAATATGTAATTTAAGCTATAATAATGTTTCTTTTACGAATTTTGGTGCCTGTGTCTTTGGTGCATACTTGTCAAGAATTGCAATGTCTTTTCGGTTGATTTTCCCTTTGATACGTATGGAGTATACTTTCCTGTCACTTCTGATTATTTTTGGTCTGAAGTCTATTTTGTCAGATATAGTTTACAGCATCTTTTTTCTTAGGTTCTTTTACTTGGAATATCTTTTTCCATTCTTTTACCCTGAGGTGATATCTTGATGTTAAGGTGTTTCTTGAATGCAGCAGAAGATTGATCCTTCTAATCTAATCTGTTAATCTTTGTCTTTTTATTGGGGGCTTGAGAGCATTGATATTGAGAGTAATCAATGAGCAATGTTTCTTGATTTCTTTCTCTCTCTTTCTCTCCATGTGTATGCGGGGGGTTACCCTTTCTTTTGATTTTTTGTTTGAATATTATTTGTTCCTAGTGTTTTCTTGGGTGTGGTTAGCATCTTCCTGTTAAAGATTTTGCTTTACTACATTCTGTAGAACTGAATTTGAGCTTGATACCACTTAAATTTTGTTTTATTGTGAAATCTTTTTTTCTCCAACTGTTCCTGAAATTCTGAATTCTAAAGAGTCAGATCATCAAAAGTAAGCTTGAATTTATAATCTGAACAAGATATTCAGGTTCTAGGTGATACATCTATATTCTAACAATACAAACCACAACATATATGAAATGAAATTTTAATAAGCTTATTATTCTGTATTTTCTCATTTTTCTTTATAATGCTTTGAATTCCCCATTTGTACCTGGTTTCCGCATATCCAGGTACAGACAGTTTACTAGAAACTGAAATCTGTGGCTCTTCAATCCCCATAAGAATTGGGAAAATAGCTTAAAAAGTAAAATGCTCAGTCACATTTCATAAGAATTTTGTTTTCCAATCTAGATTACTGTCCAATATCTAGTTATGTTAAGGTGCTGGGGTAGATTGATGGGAGACAGAAGCAAGATGTCTAGAGGTAATATAGAGAGGAGCTAACCACTGCTGTGATAACCTTACTAATGGGAACTCATATATCTCTCTCATGGTTCATCACCAGCAAGTCCTGGGCAGTAGCATCTCTCTCATGTCCTTCTCAACTAGATGTTCAAGCAGTGAGCATAACTAGATAATAGACACTAATCTAGATTGGAAAACAAAATCCTTACTAAATATGGCTGAGCATTTTACTTTTTAACCTATTTTCCCAAACTCTTATGGGATTGAAGAGCCACAGTTTTCAGTTACTAGTAAAAACATACTTGGAGTTTTTTTTTCTTTTCCTCCAGGTAATTAATTTTCTTTAGTTATTTTAGGAAGCCTGACCATTAAAATTGTTAACAAAATGCTATGACATCATGTGTAATTGCATATTGGTGCTCACCAAGTATTACTGCAGAATGCCAAAAATTGTATTTAGGATTCTGTGGCACTGGATTATTATTCATACCATTACAAAACACAAAACTGCCTGATACTAGATCCTAGATGTGTTCAATAAATCACCATCTCTGATTCCTATGTTTTGCCTAATTGCCACAAACCATGATTTTAGTTTTAGTTCACGTAGGAATCCAGGATTGGTCTTCTGGCCAGATGACTACATATATGTATCAGAGAGGGTGGCTTGACCACACACACACACACACACACACACACACACACACACACACACACACACATATCCAATACACATTCCAGATATCCTGTTCCAGAGTATTTCTTTCTCAGCCAACAGACTATTTGCTTGATAAATCCAGTGACAATATGAGCAGAATTTTTTAAAATATTAATGATCTAATAAGGTCTTACATGATAGATTTTCTGGGCACCTTAATGATTCAAGAGAAACAAAAACTAAAACTAAAAATAATAATAATAATAATAATAATAATAATAATAATAATAATAATAATAATAATAATAAATCTGCAAGCAGGGACTGGAGAGATTGCTCAGTGGTTAAGAACAACTTGTAGAATATCCAAGTTTGATTCCCAGCCCCCAGAGATGGTTTACCACCATTTGTATCTCCAGTTCCAGGGAATCTGATTCCTTATTCTGATCTCCAGGGGCTCCTACACACATGTGGTGGTATATATACAGACACCTAGGCCCATGCACATACACATAAAATAAAACAAACATTTTTTTTAATCTGTAAGCAAAACATGAATCATATGTGATATTATCTATGTGTGTTCAGTGTTCAGGGTATGTTGTTAGACATCATCAGTTCAGCACCTGCCCCACCAAGTATGGTTGTTTTGCCTCTAGAAAAGATAGGGATAAATAAAAGTGCTCATTTAATTACAAAGGGACTCTCTTTCTGCTGGCTACACACATAGATCATGTGTGTATTCATTTCCTGTTTTTGTCCATGCACCTGGTAAAATGCTTCTCTTGAAGTTTATGTGCAGCAGAAGGGTAGAACATCAGCCATTTTTCTATAGGCTACTGATGACACTGACTGCATTGGAGCCTCAATCATGTCTTTGTTTCAGAGTGGAAGGAGAAGAGTATTTATACATAAGCTGTTCTTGGTTGTAAAAAACCTGATTTCCATACTAATGAATGACCCAATTTATAGTTCAACAAAATGGCTTATCCTTGGCAAAAGGGATATATGTCACCTAACAAAGAACCTGATTCAAGGAAGCCCCGCTGCCTGTCACCACTATGTTTTAGGGTGCAAATGAGGAACAGACTCCTAAATGTAAATTAGAGAAGAAATAAAGGAAGATGTTTAAGGTCGTCGTCGTCATCATCATCATCATCTCTCTCTATCTCTCTCTCTCTCTCTTTTACACACACACACACACACACACACACACACACACACACACACACACACGATGAGTTAGGGAGCTGTTTCAATGATTGCTATGAAAGTATGAGGACCTGAGTTTTGAATCTCAACACACATGTAAAAGCATTGTGGGTGACATAGTATCCCTAGAATCTTAGTACTGATAGGCAGAGATGAGAAGATTCCTGAAGCTTACCAGTGAGCCTGTCTAGCCAATCAGTATGCCCTATACTCAGTGAGAGACTCTGCCTCAAAAATGTCAGAATTACATGGAGAATGACACCTGATAACTACCTTTGGCCTCCATGTATGGGCATAATCATGATTATAAAAACCAGAGAGAACACCATGAACACAGGCATCACGCATAATCTAGAAAGCCTATTTCATATTTTTTACAAGATTCTTGGAAATTTTTGTAAATACGTTTTGTTCTTTGATTCTCTAGAATCTTTTCTGATCTTTTATATTTCTAGAGACATGCTGCCACTGCTAACACTCTTCATTCCTGTCCCTAGAGCCAAATTCATAAGCCAAAATCTGACTACCAGGATTTCAAGAGAGTAGGAAACAGAAGACTCCAGAAGAAAACAATCTTTCATTTTCCAACTCCCTTTACAATTATAAAGTCATGACAAGACTAGGAGCAATGAGTTGTAGTCACTTATCACCTTAAAATTAAACCAATTTTTCATATGTATCTTAGCCACCATCTTGGGCATGATGATTTTGTAAAGTACTTCATGGATTTTTCAAATAAAATCTCAATAAGCTGAGAAGAATTTTAGCCTAAAGTTTCTGGCCAATCTGGCCCTAGGTTTGGACCTGCATTTCTGCAGCTGTTTGTCCCCAAATAATCACACAAAGGCTTATATTAATTACAAACTGTTTGGCTTTTGTCTTAGGCTCAGTATCAGCTATCTCTTACAACTTAACTCAACCCATTTCTATTAATCTACATCTTGCCACATGACTAGTGGCTTTACCTATGTTCCACTACATCTTGCTCTTTGGGGCAGCAGCTCTATCTGACTCCATCTCCCTTCCCCTTTATCTATGCTCAGATTTCCTGCCAGCTTCTAAGATGCCTTGCCATTGGCCAAAACAGTTCCTTTATTATCCAGTGAAAATTCACAGCATACAGGAAGGCACTCCACATCAAAGAATAGTTAACTTGGTATCAGACAATATAAACAACAATATATACTTTATCAGATTTCATGTCCATGCTAATTATTTGTTATGTTTTCTGCAATTCTCTGTGTCTTCCAGATAAGAAGACTGAAATTTAAATAGGCTCAGGGATGTAGCAGAAAGAGTACTTTGGCTTATCTTTTGGTTATCTTAGAATCTTGCTTATTCCTCAGATTTTCAAATGAGTCTTATGTGCAACAATACCCAAGAGGACTAAGTGTGCCTTACCAGAAGGCTATTAGATCCCCAAATTAGGTGATCATTTCATGAGAGTTTGAAACTATACTATGGATTCCAAGTTAGTTCTCCTTGGTGTTGCTAATGGGTTAGCATAAGTAAATATAAGCTAATATCTCATTGCTTACATAGGAAGGATAACTAGGTCAAAGCAACTTACAGGCACTGCTGTCTCCTAAGAGCAATACCACTACACACTCATCTTAACTTTTCCATATTCACTTAGCTCTTCCTTCACTTGTAAAGTTCACTGAGCTTTTCCTGCTTCAGATCAATTTTTTAGCCCACCATCATTTTCTTAGATACTTTTATACTACAAGTTAAATCTTGCCCTACCAATTAATTTCATTAGCTTTTACATGATTTCCTTTACTATTTTGGCCCTCCACTCTCCATATCAGCGTTTTGGTTGTTGCTGTTTGACCTGTATATTATTACACTTTTTATTGGCCTTTTACTTGGTTCTCTTTGTTTTACTCCTCCAGTAGAATGGGTACTTCAAGAAGATAGGGACTTATCTATCTTATTTGCCATGATATTCTAATTACAGAGTCTGATGCATGCATAGTAGAGAGTTAGTGATTATGAAAACATCAATTGAATAAATTGAGTGAATGAATATATGTTTAATACCTATCAATTTGTCATGTCTTTTAAAAAGTCTCCCATATGAAAAGATGCTGAAATATAAAGGCTTTTGAAATTTAGAAGCTTTATCTGTAGTAAAATACAAGTCAGTAAACCATTCACCTTCCAATATGGCATACATTTATTAAGAGACTACTTGGTGCCAAGAACAAAAGACTAGGAAAGCAAAGAGCCATAGCCTACACAAAGCTCATTTTGTAGCCTGGCTGTCCTCTATAGGAAAGACATAAGAATTTTGTCTTTTAAATTTAAATTTAAAATTAACTTTAAATTTAAAAGATTTCTTTTAAATTCTGATGTAAAGACTATAAAGTCCAAAAGTTTCTGACTGTATTATCTCCAGCTAGCTATCTCTGTTTTAGAAGCTGAACTCTGGTTTGAACTCACGCTTAGGTTACACGTCATTGGAGCACCAGGGTGGTGGTAGACATCTTTAATCCCAGCACTGAGGAAGCAGGGGCAGGCAGATCTCTTAGTGCAAAGCCAGCCTGGTCTATCTACATGGTGAATTTCAGGACAACCAAGGCTACATAGAAATATCTTGTCTAAAAATGAAGCAACAATAAGAAAAATCCAAGGCACTGTAGCAATGGGGAGCATATAATATATTATTCTAGGTGTACAAATGTAAAAATGATGAGAACTATTTTCAAAATAAGAGATATTTGAGTTGGTTATATTGAAAATGAGAACTATTAAATGGCAAGTATTATCAATTCAAGTACTTCTACCAAAGGAATAGTGAGCAAAAATACTGACAAATTTAATTAGAATTCCAAACATTAGACCTCATTGGCTCTTAAGAAGGCAGATAAACATTACTCATTAAATTTCAGCTTGCTAAGGAATCATCCAAGAATCTTGAGAAAATGTAAAAACCTATTCAGTGTGTCTGAATTGAGGCTAATAGTCTACATTTCTTAGATTTTTGCTTCAGGGTATTTTCATACAGGAGGCTAATTGAATACACTGAAGGTAGTAGGATTTTATGGGCACATAGAAGAATATTTCACTGTCAATGTAATTATTTAAAACATAGATTACTAGTTACTTTGCCATCTCTTTAATGATATTACACAATAGAAACAACTTAAAGGAAGAAATATTTAATTTGGCTCACAGTTTCAGAACATTTCAGTCCACCATGGTAGGGAAGACATGACAGTGTGTGTATTACAGAGTGAATTCATATCACAAAAGTACAGGAAGTACATATGAGTCTAGCAACCAATGAATGCCCATTTACCTTCAAAGGCCTACCCTAATTACCTATTTCTACTAGCAAAGAATTACCTCTTAAAAGTTCTAGAGCCTCTCAAAATGGATGGAGAGTAAGCATTCAAAATAGGAATCCATGGGAGATAATCCAAATTATAATAGGGAAAATGTCAACAGGAAATTGAAACCACAAGAGTGTATTATTCCATCCAGAGAATTTGAAGTCCTCTTAGTCCAGAAATAACCAATAGGAACCTTTTCCTCCAATATTTTACTGTTCTACAGGAGAATAAATGATGAATAAAAAGAACACTTATGCTGAAGAGTTGACTCAGTGTATAAGAGAACACTGTTGCTCTTATAGGGGACTGGAGTTAGTTTTTAGCACCCACATGGTAGCTCGCAACCATATGTAATTTAAATTCCAGGGTAACACCTTTTTCTTGCCTTTGCAGGCACTGTACTCACCAACACAGACCATTTGCAAGTAAAACACCCATACATATAACATGAGAAGAAATGTTTTTAAAAGAACTATCTTCCATACATATAAATATTAGATCTGTATCTTATACCTTGCATGAAAATGAATTCCAAATACATCAAAGACTTAAGTAAAACACAAAAATTGCTGTAAGAAAACAGAGGCAATATATTTTATGGTATAGGTATAGGAATGGACATTTGGACTCCATTTGCCCAAGAATTAAGGCTAACAATGACAAGTTGGATTTTAAAGCTAAAATGCTTCTGCACAACTAAAGAAATAATCATTTGGGGAAAGAAGAAGCCCAGAGAGTGGGAGAAAGTTTTTGTTAGCTGTATATCTGACAGAGGATTGACATCCAAAATAAACAAAGGACACAAAATACAAAGAGTCAAAAGAACAAATGACCCATTCAAATAATATGTCTGGCACCTGAACAGAGATTTCATAAAAGAATAAAAAATGGCTAAGAAATATCTCAGAAGCTGTTAATCATCTCTAGGAAACTAGAAACCAAACCAACTTTAAATTTCATCTTACCTTGTCAAAATAGCTAAGATTGTGAAAACACACAGCAAATGCTGGTGACATTGTGGGTAAGATGGAATCCTCATTCAGTTTGTGAGATTGCAAACTAGTCCAGCCACTAATCAGCATGGATAATTCTCAAAAATAGAAATAACAATAAATCTAACATAAGACCCAGATGTACCATACCACTTCAGCATTTGGTCAAAGGCTCCTACTCCATAGATTCTATTTGCCCAGCCATGTTTACAGTTGCCAGGAATAGCCAGGAATTGGAGGCAGCATAAATGTACTTCAACTGATGGATGGAAAATAAAAATGTGGTACATATAAACTATGGAATACTATTCAGCTATAAAATATGAAATAATGAACTTTCCATGTAAATGACTAGAACTAGAAAATACCATACTGAATGGGGTAATCCAGCCCTGTGAAAGACAAATGTCACAATTCTCTCTCATCTTGAATTTCTAGCTCCAAATTTCAGATATTGGTACATGTCTGGAGTAATTAAAGTAAAAAATAAATAAAGTAAAAAGGGACCATATGGGGAGCACCATAGAGGAGGAATAGCAGAGTATATGTGATCTGATGAGGAAATCAAAAAAACAAGGGGGTCTTTATTTAAAGAGAGAGAGTAGAGAAAGGTCACCACAGAAAGAAAAAGAGAATATAAATAATATTTATAAACTAAATATATATATAGTTTGAAAGAAATTTTTCTATTTGAGCATACAATATTCCCCAAAAAAGCTATAAAACTAACACAAAAATCCAAACCAAGCTTAAGAATCCACATTTCAAGTTCTTGGTGGGAGGTAAGGAGGCTTGGAAAGATAAAAGAAAGAGGAGAAATAATGTAATTATACTTTGATTTCAAAAAATTAGATTTTTTTAAAGAAGGCAAGCAGAGGAAGTATCTTTTAAGGCATAAAACATAAAACGAAGAGTTACACTTCTGATAGATGATGACAGCAGCCTTTCTTGTGCTTCAAGCCATTCCAACTTGAAGAAATCTAATCTTCAGATAAAATAATTTTTAGAGAGAGTTATTTTTTAATCTTTAATTCTGATCAGAAAACAGTGTTGTACTGCTACTATTCAACCTGGGGCAAGGAGTGATAGTTAAGAAGTATCTATATGTACAAAATTAAAACATATGTGAAGCCACATGCTCCCACTTATACCTTCAACAACTACTTAATGTTGTTTTCCTCAATAAAGTACCCATTTGCAAAACAGAAAGTCTAACAAAGCAGATATCTAGTTTTATCCTGAACTGTTACATTAAAGACTCCAAGTAATGCTACCAAAATGTATATCGTTAGATGTATTTTAAAGTTCACAAGACAGGAGCTTGGAAATGTTAAGAAATTTAAAAAGTTATGAACCTAACAAAAAACAGAGCTGGCCTAATAATGTATGTGGTCCAATCACAAAGCTTTGCATTATTTTAATTCTGTATGTGTTTTCATTTTTAAAAAGTTCTCCTGGGCCATCAGGAAATGTTTGCATTATAAATAAGAGGATGTGATTTCTATCCCCAGAACCAACATAAAAACAAGCCTGGAAGAGTGACACATCTAACAGTTTGAGCACAGAGGAAATGGAGACATAAGGATCCATGGAGTTTAGTAGCAAGCCAACCTAGTCTAATCAATGAACTCCAAGTCCCAGCCAGATCCTGTCTCAAAACCAACACTCAAGGCATGCATAGGCACACACACTCCCACATACTTACATAAATATGCATATGCTCCACCACACACTTCCAATACCCACAGAAAAATCTGACTTTTAGTTCCCACATATAAATTATCCCAAATCAGGGGTCATTTCTGTGAAAGTACACATTAATGGCAAATTAAATTACTTACAGGTATAGTTACTTGTTATTTATTTTCTTTATCTCATTTAATTGACTTTGCAGCAGGAACTTTGGAACTCATCACAGGACGACGACTCTCACAATATAGTTCACTGGACTAAAGCATCAACAATATTCCTTGAAAACTTGGTATTGGAAATGCAAGTTCTCAGAATTCCAGCCAAAATCACTTAATCAGAACCACCAGGAGGCGGGGAAGGCCTGATGATTTGTGTTTTAATAGAACTTGAGCTATTTCTTTGGATTATTTCAATATATTTTATTATTTTATTTTGTGGATATGGAGGTTTTGTCTATGTGTATGTCTGTGTATTTCATGCACACAGGCTTCCTAGGCCTGAAGGTGGAATGAGAACCCCTGGAACCAGAGTTATAGACAATATTGAGTTGTCATGTGAGTGCTGGGAACCATGAAAGAAGAAGTAAAGTATAAGAAGAAGGTCCCATGGAAGAGGAGAATACATGATCTTAGCAGCTGAGCCATCTCTCCAGTGCCTTGTGGGATTGCTGATACATGTTCAGATTTGAGAATCACTATTCTCTGGACTACCTCCAACGTGATGCCAGCTGTAAAGCAATCATCTTGCCAAGAACAATGGCTCTCAATGAGCAGATTCAATTGTTTCTCTTGATTAAAATCCAATAATGGAATACAATTAGAGATTTATTTTCTCAAAAATAAGATGAAAGGGAAAGGCTCAGTTCAAGTGCTAGTAATTTGTCTTGAAAAATCTTAACAAAATTACTTGACCCTAATCCACTCTTTCAAAAACATCCCTAAAGGGTTGTGTATTGATTTCCTTTGCATTTAAGAGTGTAGAATAGCTTAGTGCTTCATGTCATTTTGCTTTTTAAGACTTCTAATTTTCCTCTCAGTGCCTCAGCTCACTGATAGTACAAAACCTATGTGCCACTGCGGCTTCTAGCATCAGATTTCTACTATAGACTTTTAATTTCAAGCCCATTTTTCAGTGTTTTATCTATTCCTATTCTATACCTGCACTTACTTGATTTCTGTTAAAAGCATGACTCCATCTGGTCTCATGCATAACCAGAAAACTCATTTTCTGTTAATATTTTCATTAATTTTAAACTGTTTTAGCCATGCACCTTACATGTTTTGATCATACTCACCTGTGGTTACTTTTTCTTACCCCACTCCTGCTCCCACTGAACCCCTTATTCCAAAGATGTCCCCTTCCTCTTCTCTAAAAGACAGTTTTAGACTTTATTATTTTACTTTTAAGTGTATTGGTGTTTTACCTGCAGGTATGTATGTCTACTATGTGTGTGTGTTAACCACAGAGGTCCCAAAATAACACTAGGTCTCTTGGAACTGGAGTCACAGATGTAAGTGCTGGGAACTGAAAGTATGTTCTCAGGAAGAGTAACAAATGCTCTGTTAGCTGCTGGGTCATATCTCCAGGCCATACTTTCTCTCTCTTTACAAATGATTTGTTGTATTTCATTAGGGTTGTTTGCATGAGCCTGGATGAGGGGTCATTTGCCAGAGCATAAGCAATTTCCCAGTGGCTGGACCACTTTAAAAAAAAAAATCCCTCAGCTTCACTAGCAAACATTAAATGGCAGTAGTTTTTCAGGGAAGGATGGAGCATCATGAGTCACCCCCACTTCCATGATAGAATGAATGTTAAGGGATACAATCATGTACAAGTAACCATAGCTGCTGTGAGTCCATAAATACAAAGGCCACATTCATCTCAATTTTAGGTGTCTATAGTCCCAAGAATACGAATGTACATGTACCTACCTATTCACATGAATAGGCATATATGGCACACACGCATCACACATCAAACAAAACATATATATATATAATAAAAATTAATTAATGAAATAATTTTTAAAGATTAGTTGGAGGCCTGAGATTATAACTATCATGTATGTGGCTATAAGCAACATCTTTAAAAATGAACAATTGGAAGTGAGATACAGATAGATATATAGCTCATAATGGGGAAAAATAGAGCAGAAATGAAATGAAAACTCTTTTTTTATTTGGTTTGAGAATTATGAATCAGTTATACAGATTTTTATTCTGCTAAGGAAGCCAGATCAACATATCCTTCACTTTGTTTTAGTTTGTAGGAGGAATACTTACCTTAATTTCTATATTCTCAGACCAGCTATTAGTTCTTTGGGAAGCAAAATGGAAGTAAAAGCTTTCTGCCAGCATTTTCTTGGCATCAGCAACACAACAGTACTGAGGATGATTTCATTTCTGAGTGTGCAAAAGACACTTATGTGGCATGTGCCCATTAAATTTTCTTGTCATCTAGCACAGTGACTGGGACATATTAAGCACTCAATAAAACCTTGATGAATCAATGGATTTGTAAACGCATCAGATTTGTAAATTATTTGCCTTGTTTTTCTAGTTTTAGCCATTTGCAAATCAAAAAATAGAGGTAGATTTAATAAGCTACCAAGCTATCATTTACTGAGCTATTTGTATTAACCATGACTTCCATCATTAATTGCTTTCTGTGTTGGAAATATCCAACAATGGCATGTAGAGAAGACAGCAGATCAAATGAGAGAAAGCAAGTGGGAAAATCAGCAATTACTCTGAAGTAGAACTAATTGTCCCCAATCCATTGCCTTCGGCTTCAGTTCACATAATAACTGTTTCTGCTCTCTTTTTGATACATTATGTATGCCAGTCCCACTATCAGAAAGCAAGAAAAAGCAAGTCCTTTTTGCTTTCTGCCATGTCTAGGCTATGCACACAGCCAGTAAGTGGATCAGATGCCCCTATGAAAGGCCTGTTCCAGTTGTGAGTTAATTTTGCTGTGTGTGAAGCTATATAGAAACAGTTCCTTCCTGGGCTGAAGACATGACTCGGTCATCAAAGGTTAAGGCTTAAAACCAGAAGGACAAGAGACAGTTCCTAAGAGTAGGGCCATTATCTGTTCCTATGATTTTCTCTGACAATGTTTATAAATTTTTGACATGGAAACATGAAGTGGTTTAGATTGTTTGTTGATATGTCCCCTTTAAGACAGATCACAAAGGAATTTGTTCTCATATATTGGATAATATAAATTTATGAACGTTAGGGTCAAAGTCTTTCAAGATTAATCTAAGCATAATTCATGAACAATTCCCCCATTTGCTCAAATATCAAAGACATTAATTTTCTACTAGTTTCTATATTTTTTCTTTTTTAAAATTTATTTAGATAATTTTTTTATTTATTTTACATACCAGCCACAGTTTTCCCTTGCTTTTCTCCTCCCATTCTCCCCTCTTCAGTCTGCATTCATGAAGAGGGAGGGCTCCCATGGGCTTAAACAAAGAGAGTCACATCAAGTTGAGGCACGAAGGAGCTCCTACACTTATAGAGATCACCTAAATTCTTTAAAACATTTTTTATTTCATTTTAATTAGTAAAAAGGGGCACTATCTCTAATTGGGGGAACTATTGATAAGCAATGACAATCTGGTGAAAGATAGTCATTTTAATGTTATGGTCATGGGAAGGTTTCCCATGCTCCAGTGGATGGCCCTGTGTCTATGATTATATGGACAATACTAAACAGACACATTGGTATGTGATATTTTGTATATTTAATAAAAGTAGTCTGGAATATCAGAGGACAGAATCACCCACATCCAAGCCGTTAGGGAGGTGACCTATGCCTTTAATCCCATCTTTTAGGAGACAGTGATCTGTCTGGATCTCTGTGAATTCAAGGCCTAATATCCAAGTAGTGGTGACACATACCTTTAATCCAGCACTTGAGAGGCAGGCAGATCTACAAAGCAAGTTCCAAGAGAGCCAAGACTGTTACACAGAAAATTCTGTCTTGGAAAAAAAAAGGCTGGAGATATGTGTTTTTCCTCTGATACTCCAGACTGATTTTATTAAATATACAATATATCATTACACATTGGAACACACTTTTTAAAACAGACTTGAAGTTGGAATGGGGATGTGTTGGGTATTTCAGTGGGTATTGGAATGAAGAAAATAGAGGTGGGTATGATTAGAATACAGTATATATATGTAGTAAGGAATCAATAAATAAATAAATAATTTTTAATTGAGAAGAGAGCTAAAGTGAAGGTTCAGCAGTTAAGAGCACTGGCTGATCTTTCAGGGGACTTGAGTTTATTTTCCATTACCCACACAGTTATTCACGGCTACCTATAAATCCAGTTCCAAGGGATACAACACCTTCCTCTAGCCTCCATTGGCATGAAGCACACAAGTGTTAAACAGATGACATGAATGCATACAAAAGCACTCATACACACAAAGTAAAAATGCATACATCTTTTGAGTTTTTCTTCAGCATAAAGTTTAATATTTCTGATCTAGACAATAACTAAAATCTTGTCCATTAGGGTGGCATACTCAGAAGATTGCAAAAACCATAATAATTAGCATGAACATGAAATCTGAAAAAGTATATATAGTCATTTATATTTTCTGATACCAAATTAGCTGTTCTTTGATTTGGGATTCTTTCCTGTATGCTGTGAATTATCATTGGATAATAAAGGAACTCTCTTGGCTGATGGCAAGGCATCTTAGAGGCTGTCAGGAAATATGAGCATAGATAAAAGAGAAAAAAGGGTGAAGTTTGAGATCTGATCCTGCAGCCCAAGAATAAACATGTCAAAGAAACACAGGTGAGACACGGGCTATATGGTAGGACAGATTAATGGAAATGGGTTGAGTTAAGATTCAAAAACTAGGTAGCAATATGCCTGAACCATAGGTCAAGCAGCATGAAATTAGTATAAGACTTTGTATGATTATTTGGGACTAAGCAGCAGTGGGGCTACAGTGAGTCTGAATCTCAGGGCTAGGCTGGAAAGGCCAGGCCAGATACTATTACTATATTGTTGTAAAGAGAAATGAAAACTTATGCAAGAAAGTATTTAATACAGGCTTTCTTACAGTTTCCAAAGGTGAGTTCAGGCCACCACAGCAGAGAGCATGTTGGTAGACAGGCTGGAAAGCATGGCACTGCAGCAGTAGCTTACATTTGAGTCACAGGCATAGGACAGAGATGAGAGAGAGAGAGAGAAAGAGAGAGAGAGAGAGAGAGAGAGAGAGAGAGAGAGAGAGAGAGAGAGAGAGAGAGAAGAGTCAGAAACAGAGACATAAAAAGAAGAAAGAGAAAAGGAATGGAGAGATAAAAAGAGAGAGGAATGTACAGGTAGGTAGGTAGGTAGGTAGGCAGACAGACAGACAGACAGACAGACAGCTAGATTGGTTTGGCCAGGTGCCTTCTCCAACAAAATTACACCCTTTAACCCTTCCAAAATAGTTCATCAACTGGAAACAAACATCAAATATTGGAGCTTATTGAATTTATTCTCATTCAAACCACCACATGAAGAAGGCAACCCATCACAAGGATGATATATTTATGATCACTGGAAGTGATGGAGGAGTGATTAGTTAGTAGGGCTATGTGGATGCTCCTTGAATAGCACATCCACTCAGCCTCCACAGAGAGCCTTTGGCACAATTAGGACAGTGAGGAATAAAGAAGCCAGCACTAGAAAACATTAGCTGTAGAACTCAATGCTTTACATGGCATCCAGTGGCATGCACAGCCATCATCATACTGCCCTTAAACCCCATCCATAAACCTAACTATAGGTACTTCATAAAAACCTACTCTCTTTATAGCTATGCTTGACAACAGCCAGACCAATAGAATAGTTGCTTTTCTTCTTGGTGTATTCAGATAAACAACTAAAAGAGACTGAGATACTTTTAAATATGTTAACTGAAACATAGAAAAGCATGTAAGAAATTGCTATCTACCACCATATATATCTTTAGCAACTCAGAATATTTTTGGTTAATATGATGCATTTACTAAATATTTGGTGAATTTATGAATTCTAAATATAAGAATACCAAAACATTATGGCATTTTTAAAAATATGCTCCCCCCTTTCCTGTTTTCTCTTCTTCCTTGATTGCAAATGATTATTCATTTTAATTGAATGTTGATTTCTTTAGTGTTTAGAAAGGGAAAATATATACTAATTTATATATATATATCAAAATTTTATTATAAAGGAAGAGGTGATTCATTAAATGAATTATAACATAACAGTATATTTACCAACAAAATGAAGATATAGAATTTTCTATTGAGAATAAATATGACATTTCTAAAAACATAGGCTACAGTCAAACGCTATAATTTACCAGGAAAATAAATTATAATTTAGTTAAATATATGAATATAAGAAAGTAAAACTTTATAAATGGAAAAATGAAAGGAAACTCTCTAAGGACTGATGAGATGGCTCACCAATAAAGAAAAGTTGTTACTCTACCAGAGGACCCAAATTCAGTTCTCAGGACCCATGTCAGGCAATTCACAACAATATATAATTGCAGTTCCAGGGAACTGAAGCTTCTGGATTTTGCAGTCACCTTCATTCGTGTGCATCTACCACATGAAGACACATATACATAATTAAAATTATAAACAAATCTTTCTAAGCCTTGGATTTTTGAATTAATCTTTAGAGAGGCAAAAGTCTAAACTAAAATAATAAAAAGAAACAAAGAATAACAAAAATGTCAAATTTGATGACTACAAAGTAAATCTTTGTGGGATAAGATGATAAATTTATTTAAATTATACAAATTAAGTATGGATCAATACTGAATACCTAAAATGTATCTTTACACAAACAGGTGGGGTAATTTGTAGGCACAACACTATTAGTTTTATTATCATCTGTAGTTTACTGAATTCTTAAAATCATTCATAATAAGAACAGGTTATAAAAAGGATATGCTGTACTACTTAAAATATTAAACCTCTACTTGAGCCAGGAAGATGACTCAGCAACTAAAGACACTGTCAAGACTGATGACCTGAGATTGATATCTGGGATTCACTTTGGTGGAGAGACCTGACTTTTGGAAGTTGACCTCTGACTTTCACATGACTGCTGTGACACAGAGATGCCAACACACATTCTCTCTCTCTCTCTCTCTCTCTCTCTCTCTCTCTCTCTCTCTCTCTCTCTCTCTCTCTCTCATTGTCTGTTTGTGTCTCTGTCCCTTTCACACACACACACAAATAAATAAATCACACACAGAAAAGTAAATAACAAAAGAATAAACAAATATAATAAAAATACCATGAGTAGAAAGACATGTTGGTTGTATCAGAATATGGATTCTTAAAATATACTACAGAACCTTGCTAAAACTTATGTATGGTACTGACACAAAAACACACATACAGGTGAACAAAACAGAAAACAGAATCCAGAATTAAACCCTCACAGTTACACCTGCCTAGCTTTCAAGAAAAGTATGGAAAACCTAAACTGGAAAAAATGGTTCTAAAGAAACAAAATAACATGTAGATGAATGAAATAAGATTAAAATTCCTCACGCCACACAAAAGTATATTTAAAAAAGATCAAGATCTTAATGTTAGAGTAGAAACTGATAGAAAAATGGAGATATAAGCAAAGGATTCTAACAGCTTAAAAATAATTCCACAACTGGAATTGGATGAAATTAAAAAGCTTCTGCACAATGAAGGAAGAAACTGAGAAGACAAACATTCTAGTAAAACAGAAAAGATTTTACAACTATACATCTGACAAAAATAATAACTAGTATTTGTAAAGAATTGTCAAATCATGTACCAACAGCCTCAAATCTCTCAATCAGAAAATGAGCTAACTGAATAAGTAGTTCTCAAAAGAAGAAATACAAATGTCCAATAAACACTTGAAGAAGTGTTCAATATCTCAGTCCATCAAAGAAATGCAAATTCAAACTTCTTTAAGATTTCATTTCAATCCACATAGAATGTATACCATCAAGAAAAGAAATTAAAATTTCTTCTGAGGACATAGAAAGAAAACTTTATATATTCTGTTAGGAATGTAATCTGTTTTGGATATTATGGAAATCAATGTAGACATTACCCAAAACTAAAAATATAACTACCAAATAAACCACTCCTGCCCATACACACTAAGGACTTTAAGACACTGTACCATAGCAACAATTATATGTCCATATTTGCTGATGCACTGTTCATATTAAATAAGAAGTATAACAAGACTAATGATCTATTAAGAGTTAAACAGTAAAAGAAATGTGGTATAGATACACAGTGAAGCTCTTCTTAGCTGTAATGAAGAATAGATTGATTATATCAACAGGGAACTAGAGGCCATTATGTTAAGTGAAGTAAATCAGGCTCAGAAAGACAAATACTATCAGTTTTTGGGCCTATCTTCTATGCAGAATATAGATTTAAGTATGTTTGTATGTGTATGTGCATATTTTCACTGGTCATAAAACTAGAAAGTAAACTATGTGAGGGGAGGAAAGGGTCTTAGGAGGAAGGGAAAAGGAGAGAGTAATAAAATACAAGTTACATGAAAAAAGAGGGAGGACTATTTGGAATGAAGAAAGGTAATTAGCAAGAAGTGATCATGGTAATAGGTAGGGAGATAAATATGGATAAAGAATTGACATGTAAGTATGAAATACATTATTGTAATAGTCTTGTGCTGTTTGAGCTAAGAAGCTAGCTCTACAAACTGGCTTGTACTCCCACTGCCATTTCAGAACCATACATGCTTGTCTTAAAGTATTCACCAAGGACCTTGTCTAGGGTTGGATGTTCCCCCAACTTTATAACAAGGAGAGAAGAGAGCAGAAAACTAGCCCAAGAATGAAAGTAATGCATTCTTGGAAACAACTAAAATGTAACCCATTTCCAGTAAAGTTTATTATTGTTTATCCATGACATAAAAAGTATACAGTGGGAAAGAGAAGCTAGAATTGAGCTATGGTAAGTTCATCTATGGAGAGAAAGCTCAATAGAAAATTCCAGCTGACTGATTCAATGATACTTCCTCAGTTGATCACTAGTGGATATTACTGTCTTGTTTTGATGCTACCTCTCTACCATTCTTTGGCCTTTTACTTTGAAGGCTCCTGGAAGGGAACCTTCTGCTCCAGGTGGTACTCTCTTAGTTGGGAACGTAAACTGGCTTTCTCAATGGGGCTTCTCTATTTGATTTGTTGTTTTGAGCTCCCAATTTGATGTTGGTCTGCTATCTTCATACCTACCTACCTATCATATGATACGTAAGTGTTCTTACTTCATATACTTATCTACCTGTCTATCCCTTGATATTTATGTTTATTTTGTGGTTTTGAGGCAGGGTCTCACTATAGAGTTATGGCTGTCCTGGAAGTCATTATGTAGAACAGGCTGGTCTCAAACTCAGAGTCCCACCTCCATCTGCCTTCAAAGTGCTGGGGTTTAAAGTATGCCACTATGCCTGGCTGTTATTTATTACTTTGAATAGCTTTCTAAATACTAAACTAACTCATTGAAAATAAAAAGTATAGCTTTCATAGATGATCCTCCGGGAAGTAAAGAAGAAAATGCTAAAAAGAAATTCATTACTTTGTACATTAAAATATTAATTTTTAAAAGACTAGATTATAGAAAAATATATATGGTATTGTTTTAAAATATGTGTTCAGTAATACAGGTATTTTAAATTTTAAGTAATTATAATTAGTACACAATTATTCTACATATTTATGTAATATAGTATATAATCCAATATGTATGTAAAATGTATAATGATCAAGCCAAAGGAATTAATATTTGTTTTTATAAAAAGCCTTCAAACCCTTCCAGATATTTTGAAATATATAATAAATTATTACAGGTTATATGCACCACACTTGACTATGGATCCTTCAAAATTATTGTTCTTCCTAACTGTTCTTTGATGACTAGCTGGCCATGGTAGGCAGGTTCAAACTATGAGGCTAGGTCTAGGCCAAAAACCTCATACTACATTTTTCCTCTTCTTACTTCCTTTCTCCACCTTGTCTGTCCCCATACCTTATAGACCTATAGTAACATCATTACTCGGCTCCACTTCTGTACGACCAAACTTTAATTTCCATGTACAAATGAGATCATGTAGCATTTATCTTTTTGCCCTTCTTTAATTAACTAAGCAACATAATGATCAGCTGTTCTCTCCAGCACAAATAATCGGATATAACATCTTACTGGTGAACAGAAGTGTCTCATTCTTTTCTTATACATTTTCAACTCATGGAAAGCTAGGTAGTTTCCATGACTCTGCTATTGGGATCAGTAGTAAGATTAAGTAGAGGTACCTCTCTAATATTCTGTTTTCATTACCCTTGGATACATACCCAGGATGGGAGTTATAAAATCGTATTGTGGTTTTAATTTTATCTTTTTGAAAAGTTTTCAAAACTGCTATACTGAGTAACAATCCCACAGTAGTTTATAAGAGTTCTTACTTCATATGTTCACTAGAAAATGTTCAAGGGGTTATTTTTTCATAATAGTCATTGCACCTGGAGTGAGATGACATCTTATCAAAGCTTTGAAATGAAGTTTCCTGATGTTTAGTAAGGTTGAATTTTTTTGAACATTAATTGGCAATAAGTATCTGATTGGATCATTTGCCATTTTAATCAGATTATTGTAATAGAGATGGAAAAGGTCACACTACAACTGAAGACAGAATATTAAAAGATTATTAAAGGGTTTGGAGAGATGGCTCAGCAGTTAAGGGCACTGACTGCTCTTCAGAGAATCTAAGTTCAACTTCCCACACTCATATGGCAGCTCACAACCATTTATAACTCTGCTTCCTGGGGATTTGATGCCCTTGTGTAGCTTCCATGGGTATCAGGCAAAGAAATGGTACACAGACATACACAGGCAAAAATACATATAAATAAAAAAATTAAAATTTAAAACACCAAAAAAATCATTAGAAGTAACTAGGAACAATTTATCTGTTAAAAATTGCAAAACTCAGATAAAATGGACAAAGTCCTGGACATGTATACCTTACTAAGATTGATACATGAAGAAATAGAAAATCAGCCATAACTAATAATGAATACCAGGAATGACTCAGTACTAAATGTCTTATAGTTGGCAAACACGGTGTCTTAGTTAAAGTTACTATCATTGTGATAAACATGACCAAGAGCAACTTAGGGAGGCAATGGGTTTCTTTTACTCACAGTTCAATATAACAGGTCATCATTAAAAGCAGGGCAGGAACATGGAGGCAGGAGTTATGGAGGAATGCTACAGCTTTTTTATAGTTTTCTCAGCCTGTTTTCTTATAGCACTCAGGGATCACCAGCCCAGGAGTGGCCCCACTCACAATGGGCTGGACACTCTCCCATCAATCACTAATTAAGAAAATGCCATACAGGCTTACCTACAGCTTGATCTTCAGTAGGCATTTTTCTCAATTGAGGTTCCCTCCTCTCTGACGACTCTAACTTGTGTCAAATTGATATAAAAACCTACCCAATACACCAGTAAAGAAAGGTTCTGGGCAGAGATTTTCTTTTTTGTAGGACCTGAATGATCCATGTGCTCTTTATTTTTAAAATGGGTCACTATCACCATTCAGGCATACATGTAATTGTCCCTGAATCCAGAACATCATAATGTACTTGCTCACTAATTGATTTGACCTGTGTATTTCTATTAGATTGGGTACTACTCCTATAAATTCTCTCACTTTGTTTTTCAATTTTTACCTTTTCTATAAACCATTATAAAGACTAAGAGACAAGAGGTAAGAAATTCTAACTTGAGGTGATGAGTCCTGTGTGGGGACTAGACTACAAAATAGCTCAGGCTTTTATTTAAAAATATGGTGTGGATTGTGAAAAAGGTATGAATACAAAATATTCAAGAAAATTAAAGTACAAGTTTTTTAATAACTTATTTATTCATTATGTACACAGTGTTCCACCTTTATGTATGCCTGCAAACCAGAAGAGGGCACCAGGTCTCATTATAGATGTTATGAGCCACCATGTGGTTGCTGGGAATTAAACTCAGGACCTCTGGAAGAGCAGCCACTACTCTTAACCTATGTTCCATCTCTCCAGCCCCAAGTACAAGTTCTTAACAATTAAAAATATCCTTTCCATCAAAACGTTAGAAAGAGATGGCTTTGTTGCTAAATTCTATCCAACATTCATAAATGAGCAATTCTATCCAACATTCATAAATGAGCTAGCATTAAGTTTTCACAAACTTTTTTAAAAAATGTAAAAAGAAGAGGATTCTTCCAAAATCAATCTACTATGCCAGCAGTAACCTGTTATTAAATATTGAGTGGGGCTCAACAATAAAGAAAGCTTTGCATGGCTTTGATGAATTAGATGCCAAAAAATGTCAACAAAGAAAATCAAACTCAAATGGATACTTTATTTTTAAAAGTCTTAGAAGAATATACATCAAAATGTTGACAAGAATGAATATATCTGGTAATACCATGCATTCTTTATATTTTGTTGTGTTTCCTACTTCAGTATAAAAATATGCATTATTTTAAAACAATATTTTATTGGAGAAAATTTAGAAAAGTAGAAAAAGAAGGAAACATCTATGACCTTTTAACTTTATATAAAGATCCAAAACTATTTTGACATAGTTCCTTCAATTATATTTTGCCTCTTATTTTCTTATAGTTGAAATTATACTGAATGTACACTACTAATATAGACTTATTTATTTTAGGTATGTCATTGTATTATTTCCTATTATCGTATCATTTATGTATCTTTGTACAATTTTTCTAATTCAAAATCTTCTACTTTAAATATGTTTTCTAGAGATTCTAATATATATTTTTCTTTCATATTTATTAGTAATTCTCAAATTCCTGATTTTGACTAACAAGAAATGGATTATCTGTTAGTTCTCTGTCTCTGTTTCTCACTGTCTCCCTGTCTCTCTCTCTCACACACACACACATACACACACACCAGGTGCATTCTTGCCAGAATCCTACAAGCATTAATGTCCCCACTCAAGAAGAACAAAAAATGAACTTTTTAAACCTTTCAAACTGAATCACCTATAAAGTTGATAATATACTATAAATATATAATCTCAATTTATTTGGTCTCTCATGAACCTCTGGTAAAACATAGGCCACCTCTGAGAAAAGGTTTTTGGCTTCTTGCTTCAGTAGCATAAAAGCTGAGCTCTGTCATTATGTGGACCTGGCACATATGGAGAACTGGTGGCCCTCATTTGAAATGCAGAGCATGTTTTGCAAATCTCTCAACCACCTGCAAAGGTAGGTGACAGTCTGAAATATGGGTTTATGATATAATCACCCAGAAACTCATCAATGGCCCTGGGCACTTTGACATTTTATTACAGAAGAACTCATCATCTACTACCTCAAAATATCTCATCTACTGGATCCAAATTCAGTAGCTTTGTCATTCTTAGGTGTTATTGTAAAAAGTTATTGATGTCTCTCTATGAAATAATAAGGTAAAGTGTAAATAAGATGTTTTCACTGCAAATTAGTTAATTCATCAGCTATTTCTTTTCATTATCCTTGGGTCAGTATAAGATACTTCATTGTTTCAAATAAGATGTCACCAAGCTTTATGTTTTCTAAAACATTTTACTACATTTATTTATGTAGTGTGCATAGACGTGTACTACACATCAGTGAAGGTTGAAGGATAATTTTGGGATGAGTTAGTTTGACCCTACTACCATGTAGGTTTGGAGACTTAAAATTAAGTCATGACACTTGGTGTCAAGTACTTTTGCTCACTAAACCATCTTGCCAACTCCATTCTTTACATTTTTAAACAATAGAATAGAAAGTACAAGAAAAAATAATAGTGTAATATTTTGTTTCAAGTAGATAGGTAAAGCCACTAATTATCATTTGGCCTTTGGTAAAGCAACATCCCCACTATACCCCCTCTGTTTTCCAACTGCTTTGACTTCAACTTTCCCAAAATAGTCACAGATTTTCAGGGATTAAAAATAGTCTTAGCATGCACCCTAGATTTTAATCATTCCAGATAACTAGTGATATGGGATATCTTTCTGTATATTGTGAATACCATTGGTTAATAAAGGGACTGTGTTGGCCCATAGCAAGGCAGCTTGGAGGCAGCTGGGAATTCTAACTACAAAAAAAGATGAAGAATGGCATAGTCAAGGAGATGCTGGGAACTGCAGCCCAGAAAATGCAGGATATAAAAGTATAAGTAAGCCACAAGCCATGTGGCAAAACAGATTAATAAAAATGAGTTAAGTTGTAAGAGCTAGCAAGGAAAAAGCCTGAGCCATAGGCTGAACAGTTTGTAATTAATAGTGAATATAATACCTCCCCAAGAGAGCGGGCTATGCTTTCTTAATTCTTGCAATTCAAATCAGTGCCAAAACAGCATCTGTGTCACATAATGGAAATATGAAACCTTATTAAATGGAATTGCAAATTCCCTGAAATAAATATCTCCATAAAAATTTGTAAGTTATTTTTTAAGTGAGCTAGGTACCTTACTATGTTGAACCTGTTGTGTGTGTGTGTGTGTGTGTGTGTGTGTGTGTGTGTGTAGCTAGGAAGGTAAGTAACTTAGGTAACCCCAATTATCAGTTAAAAATATTATCCTATAACATGCCATGGGCTTTTGTAATAAAATGTGAAAACCACTGAGTTATTTCTAGAATATCACTATTTAAAGGGATGTGATGACTCCTTTAAAGAAATAACCTCTTTATTTTTCACATTACCAAGAAGAAAACAGGGCATTTTCTGAAGTATACAAAAGTTTGCCATGGTACCAATTGGATAACTTTATTTTTATTTCATTTTAATTTCTTATATTTATGTATTTCATTTTATGTGTATGTGTGTTTTGCCTGCATGTAAATTTGTACACCCTATGTATGAAGAAGCCTACAGATGTTAGAAGATGGGTCATATCCTCTGTAACTGGAGTTACAGATGGGTTTGAACCACCATATGGGTGTTGGGAATTTAGCCCAAGCTTTCTGGAAGAACAGCTAGTGTTCTTAACCACTTTGCCATTTCTCCAGCACCACAAATTGTATAGCTTTAAAACTGAATGTTCCTCACCTATAAATACAAACTCTATTTCACAAACCCTTAACTTCCTTAATCGTCACTTCCTGAAATGTATCTTCTTAGCATGGTAAACACTATAGGCTCTCCTGTCTTCTATCCAATTGCTAACTGTGACCAACACTAAAAATATTTCTTGAAGAAAATTTCCCAAAGCCTCTGGTAGACTAGGATTTTGAGGCCTGTTGCCCAAGTCTCTATTCTTAGTCACTAACCTCTGCTAGTAAATTAGAGAACATATATATGATGTTACTTGCACTCATCTGATTCTTGGTCCAAGAAGAATGGATTGTGGGTAGCTAACTTGAAGTTCTTTTAGGACCTAAGCTCACCTCAGGTTCATGGTTGCAGTATTTACCATAAGCACTACAAACTTCATAAGTTGTTCAATGACTACATAGAACAGGATCATGTAACTTGAGAAAACAGTAGAAGGATTAAATTATAAAGTATAAAGTTATTAAATGAATTCTTTAATCTGTCAACACATAAATTAAAAAATGATACCAATATAAATATCTTGTCATCTTCACAGATCCAGTAAGTGGGCAGGAGAATAGTAAATATAATATATACCTATATACTAGATGCAATTTTTACTCAAGTATTGAGATTTTTCATTAAGCAGAATAAATAGTTCTATTAAAATAGTTTATTCGAGGATTGGGAGGATTGCTCATTGGGCAAAGTACTTGTTGCATAAGTAAGAAA